>APFE031346267.1:1378-28508 GCA_000404065.3 Pinus taeda | reverse complement strand
GATCCATATGTCTAAAAATAGACATAGTCTAAAAATAGACTTGCGCCAAAAATAGCCTGCGGCCCCACTTAGTGAAGGTGACTCTTTTCACTAAGCTCCATCATCTTGTTGCAATCTCAACAAGCATTTCTTGTTGCACACTTTTCAACACGAATTATGTTGAGCAGGGTTTGAGCTTGAACTTCTTCTTGGGATTGATATATTTGATAAGGAAATATTCAAATCTGTCCATGAGATACTGAAATTTCATTTGACTTTTCAGGGCTTCAAACATGAATATATACAAGCGCTCTGAAAACTCCATAGGTGATTCATGCAGGGCCTTCCATTATTTTAACAATTTTTTATCAAGTACTTCAGGATCAAAATGATGGAAAACATATTCGGTTAGATCGTTGAACTGATTGAATGAGTGCACAGAGTTATGAGGTAGTGTGCCACACCATTGCAATGGGTGGTCGCGAAGTGTGTGCAAGTAGCGAACAAAGCTCTATTTCATTAAAATCTTCCATGCCCTCCATGAGCGAATGGAATTCATCTAAGTGCTCAGGCCAGGCCACTTCACCTTCACCATCATACGTGATTTGTGACAAGTGATCCTAGAATGCCCTCTCAACGTGAAAGATATGTCTTTTGGATAAACATTTCAGAGGGCGAACTATAACAAACTCCATGATAGATGTGTGAAGACTCAAAATAGATGATGAGGACTCAGCTTGTCATCTAGTGCTCCTTCTAGTGCCAAAAATGTTGACGGTGTTGGACCTTCCATTATGTCAGGGGATATCCCCAGTAAGAAGTCCCAATTATACCTCAGACCATTTGGTGTAGGTGTCCCAGCAATGGGTCGTACGATATCACTTTGACCGTGGTTTCACACAAAGGCAAGTAAGATGTCCCTATTGGTAGTAAGAGTGTGATAGCTGCAACAAGTCAACGAAGGTGCACGGACAATTCTAACACACGAAAAGTGGGGTGAGTGCGCCCCTTCGAAACCTGTAATAGTACATGGCTTGGAAGGGAACACATGAGAAAATATGCATCATAAGATTAAAAGAAAGTTAATGAGAAATCCAAAGTGATGGTTAAACCAATCAACATATTTCAGTAAGATTCATACATACTTATACAAAATATTCCATACATGCATGCGTAAGAAAACAAATACATATATCATTTAGAGTAAACAAGATAGCTGGAATACAATAGACATATGCTTGAAACACGATGGATATGTTATATTAAGAAGTGTAAGTTTCAGTCATACAATACATCCATGTCCAACCACTAGTTCTGATAGCAGAACGTTACAGTCACAACCACCTCCCCTTCCAAAGAGATATACTAGCTCTACACAGTGGAGAAGCCAAGGCTCGTTACAATAATGTCCAAGCTTTCTCTAAGATACTCCTATTGGAATCTTGGCTGTTAAAAATCCTCTACAATTAGTTATGAGGTTCTATTTATAGCAAAGGGTGGGGTGACCCTTGACATTCCCCTTTGTGACTGTTCATCTATCCTCATGACTCTTCAACTACTTTATGATTTTTACATTCAACTATCGACACTTGAACTTCCACTTGACAAGACATTACATGCAATCTGCACATGTACCCATGTGAGACAAAATGGCTTAAGCAAGCCATGAAAGACATCACTAACACTCAGCTCGTTGTGGTGATACCAACTCTTTGAAATCCTTGTGATGGTTGATGGTGGTGAACTGATGCCAAGCTTGGTCGTCTGTGATGGTGTCTGTATGCTCAATGGTGACATCCTGTTGAAACGAACTCTTGCCTCCATTGCATCCGGGTACACTGATATGGCCCCTCTGTCCAACTCGTTTGATAGCATGTGCATCATCATCTTGAGTGTGAATGGACCAGCAACATACTGATGCATAATGTCTGTGTTGATCTCCAAGTGTGTGCTGGTGACCATGCTCATCAACTTGTCAAAGTAAATGTTCATCTCCAGTCAGACTTGCTTCTTGTCTTCACCTCGATGAGTGTGCCAAATGGGTGGGATCACATGCATGCACAAATTGACATGCATGTTGTTGAATTCCCTTGCATGCAAATGACACCACTACTCAACTTGTCTGCTCCGTGCCAATTGCTGGGATGGTTCTATAACTTGTGTGGACGCAGTTTCATCAATCTGTGCATGTTGCACCCCTTGATGTACCTGTTCCTCCTGCAACTCATTTTCTCTTATGTGCAGCTCATGTTCTTCCTTAAGTTGCCACTTTAGCACATGCAACTACTTTTCAATTTCTCTCTCCACCTTCGCACGATCTTCGTGTCGCGTCTTCACCTCATAGCCTCAGTCTCCAAAGTTGCTTTCATCACAAGTGGATCTACTTGAGCTTGCAACTTTGTTTTGCCTCTATGTTGTCAAAAACCTTCCTCTTGCATTTGTTGCGTGCAGGTGTGATGCCTTCTGTTGTTGTTGATGGTGTTCCTAGTTGTGACGTTGTTTCCATTCCATCTTGATATCCTTGTCTATGAACAACTTGATGTCTTCATAGATAGGCAAGTTCATAGACACTTGATCGATTGCATCCCCAAGTGTGCTCTGAATGATGTCTTCGAATCTGCTCTTATGGAAGCCATTGTACATGTGTTACTAAGAGGCAGATGAACACATGTGATACCTGCAGACATAGCAACACTCATGACAAGCAATCTATAAGTAAAAAAGAAAACAAACTGAAGGATTTAAACGCAACATATGTGTGTGATTGTTTATGAAGATTGTGCAATTTTCATCGAGAGGCTGGGAGACTGACTACCAAAACTGCGCAAGGCACAGTCCGGCCTGTTGGGAGGTTGACGGATTGTTGGAACTATGTAATGGACAGTCCAGCCTGGCCTGGTGAGGGCTGAAATTGCGCAATGCACAATTTCAATCATAAGTGACATGCATCCAGCAAACTTCACTTTGCAGTTTCTAGGGCCAGTAGGACACTACCTCCAATAATTGCACAGATCTCGCCTAGAGGTCAGTGTTGGGCCAAACTTTAGCAATTTCTGGAGGGAAGGCAGAGTCTTCGCTTCTATAAATGCGTAGTGCTAGCTGGGCAAGGCACGGCCTTGGCCAAGGCAACCCAAACTGCCCAACGTGTGACTAAAACATGAGAAGTCTGAATCCATGATGAGATTGAGTGTAAACAAGAGTGAATGATCACACATGCAAAGAGTAAGTGCACGATTCAAAAGATGGGGAAACATGCATGTGTTTGAAACGATTCGCCGCAATGGCGACCGTTGGTGTAAAAACAATGTCATTCATGTGACAGAAGTGAGATGTGAACAAAAACTAAAATGGTGCTTCTACAAGATAACATACATCAAAACGACAACAAGGGCCCACTGAAATCAAGTAGACAACACTCATACAAAGTGAAACACAAAAAGTGACAGAAATGCAGTGTAAGACATGAAAAGCGGGCTTACCCCGAAATAACTAAGTTGAATGTGCCAACAACTCCTAGATGCAATGTGGGGTGTCAAAGCTACAAGTTCAATGCGAGGAATGAGCTCTGCGGCATCTGGTTGATGAGTTTTGATAAAATCAAGGTTGTGATGCATGTTGTACCTTAGGAAACCAATGTTTTGGCAGTGTAGAGATTGTTCCTAAGACATTAATAATTTATTATGCTTGTCACTTATATCTCTATTCAATTCCTTATTTGAAGAGTTTGAAGGACCTGAACTTAAATTCTCAATATTTAGATGACTTGGAAAGTTTCAAAATGCCATGTGATGCTGAATATGAATGTGATGAGAAGAATATGTAAGGAAATTAAAGATAATATGTTGTATTTAACAAGAACTATTCTCTGTAATTTAGAGGAAACATATGAAAAGAGGTTTTAAATATGGGAGTGCCTTTAAGGGTTTTAGCTTCATTTACATCAGTAAATAAGGACCTGTTGCTTCATTACCATATTTAAAGAGATGAATAAATAGAAATGACACACGATTGGGAAATAACAAAATCGTACCCAACATGTATGGAAACTCTTGATTCTTTATTAATCATCCATTCATCAAGTACAAAATAGTGTTGTCTCCAGGTTCTCCAAAACTTGAACTTGTGTGAACTTTAGACAATGGGTCAGGCCCATTGCCTTTTGATTTTTTTTTTAAATAATTACATACATACTATTTGATTTTGTGTTTTTTATTAATTTTTCTTTTTCCTTTTATCAAGTAACTTCAAATGACAATGAAGGTTACAACATCTGGCTCCACCTGGGGATAGTGCTTCTGCCTCAGGAGCACTAAGAACCGCAGATTAGTGCCTTCTCCTCAGGCATGGAGTCATATATTCCTTTGCCAAACTTAACTGTGTGGAAATTTGTACAGTGAATCCACTTCGGTATCTATAGTGACAGGACACTTGTGCTTTCAAAACTGGAAGCAATTTTTAGGATATTTCCCATTAACAGGTGGCTGTAAGGTTTCACCATCAAGATTATCAAGAAGGAAAGTGTTATTGGACCTTGCTTCAACAATTCTAAAAGGACCATACCAGAGAGGATCAAACATCCCATGCTTACCCTTATCTTCTCTTTTGGTATCCCATCTTAGTACTAGGTCTGCAACTTTAGAGTCAATCTCCTTGGCAGTTCTATCAAAAATACTTTTCATCTTTGATTGATACATAATCAAGTTGTCTCTTACCTTGTCCTTGTTTTCACTTAGCTCCACTACTTTGTTCATTCTTCTTATCAGTGCATTGGATTCCTCTTTTGCCTCTTGAATCATTGCAATCACAAGCCTCACAAGTTGACTTGGAAACAGACCCTGAGTTCCATATACTAATTCAAAAGGTGATTTACCTATAGATCTCCTTGTAGTTACTCTAGCAGCCTAGAGAGAAAAATTCAACTTAGAATCCCAATCTTTCTGATTCTATGTAATAGTTTTCTTGAGGATCCTCATCAATGTTTTATTTGTTGATTTAGCCAAACCATTTCTTTTTGGATGATAAGCTATTGAATGGGATAAAATAACATTGCACTTTTGAAAAAAAGCATTAAATTTGTTTGAACTAAAGACTTGAGCATTATCTATTATGATTTTGACATGGCATCCAAATCTGCTAAAAATATTTTCTTCTAAGAACTTCATTACCACCTAGTCATTTGCCCTTTTAGTTGGAATAGCTTCTACCCACTTGGTGAAGTAGTCAGTAGCTATAAGAATCCATCTGTGTTGTCCACTTGAAGGTGGGTTAATCTCCCCAACAAAATGTAGACCCCATTGTCTGAATGGTTCTTCTATGAAGACTGGGATCAAAGGCAAGGGAGCTAGCCTTTTTTTCTCAGCAAAAAGCTGACTTTCCTGACAACTTTTGACAAATTTATAGGTATCACCAAATAGAGTGGTCCAATAAAATCCTTCCTCAAGGATTTTATGAGTAGTAACCTTCCAAATGTAATGTCCTCCACATAACCCCTCATGACAATCTTTGATTGTCTCTGTAAACTCATCTTCTTTTAAACATAGCTACAAAATTCCTACAGGATCCTTCTAGTATAGTCTACCTTCTACAATCGTATATGGCTATGCTTTGATCTTTAATGCCCTATACTTTGTTCTATCCAAGGATTGGGGACAGGAGAGAAAACACAAATAATGAACTATATGTTTGTACCATTCTGAACATAAAAATTTATACCTAATCTTCATACCTGGATCTAACTTTTCTTCACTTTCTTCAGTTGTTCCTTCATCCACAGGTGCCAGCAAGTTTATTCCCAATGCTTGAAAGTTCGACTCTGTCAACATTTTTTCCAATCCTTGTCCTTTCACCAACTTTGTAGGTTTTATATCCAAGTCATACTCTTGAATCTTGGCTATCCACTTTCCTCTTTTGCCTTCTACATCACCCTATACTAATACATCGTTTACTGCAGTGTTTGGCACATAAGCAATGATCCGTGACTACAGCACATAAGTTCTAAAGGCTTTTAGGGCTTTTACCAAAGCATACACCCATTTTTCAAGAACATTATACTTTAGCTCAGCATCCTTGAGAATATTGCTAAAGAATTCAATAGGTTGCTCCTTCTCTTCTTCATTCTTCTACAACAGGACAATAGCTATTGAATTCAGTGATGCAAAATAAAAAGCTTGGAAAGGCTTTTGATAATCAAGGTTGATTAGGACTAGAGTTGCCTGCAATAATTTTTTAATCCTAGAAAATGATTCTCTAGCTTCCTTGGTCCAATGCACTTCATTCTCCTTCTTCAGCATATTAGTAATTTCTTTTACAATTTCGGCATAATTGGACACAAATCTCCTTAAGAATTTTATTTTTCCCAAAAACTTATGAATATCCTTTTTACTCCTAGGCAATGGTATTTTTTGCACAACTTGTAGTCTTATTGGATCTATCTTCACTCCATCTCTAGAAACAATGTGCCCCAACAGTTTTCCCTCTTCCAGCGAAAAAATGGATTTCTTGGGATTTAAGGAAAGTCCAAATATTCTACATTTTTCAAAAGTATTTTTTAGATGATCTAGATGCTCTTCATCATACTTTCAGAAAACAGTAATATCATCCAGATATATTACTACAAACTTATCTCCCCCAAAAGAAATGTCCATAACCCTCTGAAATGTAGCACGTATGTTCATCAATCCAAAAGGAATTCTGGCATACATAAAGGTTCCCCGGGGAGTTTTGAATGTCGTCTTCTTCTAATATTATCTATCCATAACTACCTGGTTATACCCAAAAAACCCATCCAGAATTGACATTCTAAAAGATCTTGTTACCTTCTGCAGCACATGATCCATTTTAGGCAATGGATAATTATCTTTCAAGGAAGCCCTGTTGAGATTTTTGAAGTCCACACATAACCTTATCTCTCCATTTTTATTTCTTACAGGCACTAAATTTGCCACCCAGTCAGAGTACCTGAGTGGAACTATTACTTTGGCATCAAGCAACTTTTTGACCTCTTTTTCAATTGATGGTAGAAGTAAAGGATTTATCTGTTTAAGCTTCTTTTTAAAGGGTTTAATTCCCTCTTTCAAGGGGATCTTGTGCTAAATAATATTAACATCGTATGTTTTGAGATCCTCATAGGACCAAGAAAAGACATCAACATATTCCTTGAAAAGTTTAATATATCTTTCTTGATAATTAAGTGAAACTCCACTGAATAATCTAACCAGTCTAGGCTCCCCCCTGAGTTCCAATATTATGATTTTGAATGTGTTCATCCTGTGAAATTTTTCTTGGGTTGACAGCCACATCATTTGGGTTAAAAATCCTTGCAAGGGGGACAAGTCCCTTTGGCAGAATATTATCCTTCAATTGAAAAATTTATGATTAGCTATGGAATTTTTTAAGCCACTATCTTCTGCAACTTCTGTTGTTTCATCTTCATCCTGATTGATTTTTTTGCCCTAAAACTTTTCAACCATAGTTAAAAATTCTTTAATCTATTGATCATCTTCAAAAACTTGCCAATTTTTAACATTATCAGGAACAGAAGGTCTGTGCCTCATTTCTACCTCATATCTTAGTTTTGGATTAATAGGAGGCCTGAAAGTACTAGCAGCCATAGTGAACGAATCTGCTAATTTGTTCCCATCCCTTTGAATAAATTGAATGTTAAAATCTTCGAAAAAGTTTTCCAACAAATCCCATACTTCATTTTTGTATGCCCTAAGCGTAGGGTGTTTTTTCTGACAGTGATTTTTTTATTTGTTTTATAATCAGCTCCGAATCTCCAAAAGCAGAAATTGACTTAATTCCCATTTGTTTAGCTATTTGTAGAGCAATAATCAAGGAATCATATTCCACCACATTACTTGTCGCTTCGAAATCCAATTTAAAAGAAAAAGGAAACATATTACCTCCAGGTGCAGTTAGAAGGAAACCAACACCTGTTCCTTCCTTAGAATAGACTCCATCAAAGATGCATTTCCACACCCCTTCAGTTTGCATCTCTGTAATTACATTGGATGAAGTAAGTTGCTTCTGATTTTATTCATCCAATTCTGCATTATCATGCAGCATGAAGCAAGAAAAGTCATCTTTCTCCTAGCTATATACATGTGAATTACTTGCTCCATTTTTAGTAATTGTTTTTACAAATCTAGTTTCTCTGTACAATCTTCTCTCTTCTCCCCCAAAATTCGGTATAACGGCATATGTAAAATCTAGTTTCAGAACACCACCCAATTTGGCTCCCCATGACCTAGATAGTAGCATTCCAAACCTAGCATGGATATCTGCTACCACTACATCCATGACCAAGCTTCTAGTTGGGATTTGAGCTAGTGACACTACCAGATATTTGATGATCCGCGGACACTTGACTTTGTTTGAATCAAAAGAGTACAGGTCTCTATAGGGCTTCGTAACTTGTAGGTTTAGTTGCTTCATCATTGACAATGGCATAAGGTTGTGTGAAGCTCTTGAATCAAACATATAATTATGCAGGAGGAAATCATGGATCAATAAGGAAATATAAAAAGGAGGTGTTGAAGGATCTACTTCCTCTACATGTGGACCAAAAACCACTACTGGTTTATCATCCTGCAGATTCACAGTGTCATTTATATTCACATTCTCTTTTAAATTAATAAACTCAACAATCTCCCTTTGATAAGTTGGTGTTTTTACTAATTCTGTAAGGGGAACTTGAATTCTAACTTTTTCCAACTCTTTAGTAAGATTAAAAAAATGACCCTGCTTAGCATTCTTTTCATTCTCATCTTCACCTTTCTTCATGGCTGGAATTACTTAGGGAATGGAAAAAAGTTTCTCCAAAGGAATTTTTTCACTTTTGTTTTGAGAAGACTCACCTTAAACCATTTGTGTCTTTCCATTTGCATTATGTTGTTGTTTTCCTTTGTTTACTTGTTTCGCAGGCTGAGATTCTTATGGAGTGGCCTTTGGCGAGGAAGCTAGAACTTGCTGCTCACTTTCATTTTCCTGACTTCTTGATCTTTTCCTCAATCTTAAATCATATTTCTTATGTAACTCTGCCTGCATAAAATTAGAGAATTGCTTCCAATACTCATCAATTTTGTTTTCATCATAAATGGTATCTATTTCGGCATATTCATACTCTTCTCCTTCAACACCGAGTTCATCTTCATCTACTGCATACAACGTAGAAATTTGATCTTCATGGTCCCTGGGGTGCTCTAGTACTTCACCAGGATCTACCTCTATCTACAATGGTGCTTGAATGTGATCTTGTTCTTTCCTTTCCTTTTGCAATATTTGCAAAGGTTGTCTTCTGTATTGGGGATTAAAGTTCTTATTATATTGTGTTTGTCTCTGAGAATTCTTATTTTCCAACTCTAACTTAATCAATTTATCTGACAAAGTTTTAATTACATTACTCATATCCTCTAATGTTTGACTTTGAGAGGATTCTATCTTTGCCTTTCCCTTGCCCTGAATAGGCTATGTCTCTGGTACTTTGCCTGTAGCCACCAGATATGCTTCTATCTCTAATGCATCTGTTTTGATGTGATCAAGGGTTGGGGATCTTCTTTCCCTTAATGTGAATCCATAATTTGACTCAAAAGCCCCTGCAAAAGTTATTTTTGCACCAGCGGGAGGGGGCTTAATATCCACTGGAAGACTATCGTACAATTTATTAAATCTTCTGACAAATTCAACTACAATTTCATCATATTTCTTCTTTATAGCATTAAACTCTGTGAGTGAATACCCATGGTCTCTTTTTTCTCCCCATCTCTGGGTGAATGGGCTTTCCATCTCTTCCCAGGAAGGAATAGAGTTATTAGGAAGCCCTTTAAACCATTTTCTTGCTTCTCCATACAAGGATTGAACAAAAAGTCTTAGAACAACGTTTAGATGTTCAACATTTAGGTTTTCTGCAAACTTACAAAATATTGCTACATGATTCTCTGCGGTTTGTTCATCTTCCCCTGTAAAACGAGGAAGAATCTTGAGGTATTCTTGTGGAATTTGATTCAACGGTTGTGGCAATTGAATAGGCGCATACCTATTTATCAAGAATGTGGGAGCTACCATGTTTACTCACAAATTTCTTGAACCTTGATTACCAACAAATGTGGAACCTGGGTGAGGGGTAAATGGAGTGTGCAAAGGTGGTAATGTAGTTATAGGTTCAGGTTGAATACTTATAGTAGATAATGAAAAAGTAATAGACTCTAAAGACTGCTCTTGACAGTTGGGTTCTTGAAATGAAGATGATGTAGAAGGTGACTCTTGATCAGATGAATGTTTGGGTGAGAGATGTGATGAATTTTTGCCTGATGCAGACAATGTATGAATCAGTGTAAGTCAGGTTTTAGACCTTCCAACCTTCGTAGAAACTAGCCTTTTAGGATCTGAAAGGGCTTTAACTTTCTATTGTGAGGTGCCTGATCTTGTATGGGGTCTTCTTGGAGCTAGAGTTAATGTTATTGTTTTTATCCAAAACAGCCAAAAATTTCCTCCTCTCTGAACAACCAAAGAAAACTATTGAAAACCCAGGGAAAAGTGTTCTTGTCTTCTCTCCTCGGTAGCAGTGCCAATTAATGTTGTACCTTAGGAAACCAATTTCTTGGCCGTGTAGAAATGATGCCTAAGACATTAATAATTTATTTGCTTGTCACTTATATCTCTGTTCAATTCCTTATTTGAAGAGTCTGAAGGACTTGACCTTAAATTCTCAATATTTAGATGACTTGGAAAGTTTCAAAATTCCATGTGATGCTGAATATGAGTGTGATGAGAAGAATATGTAAGGAAATTAAAGACAATATGTTGTATTTAACAGGGACTATTCTCTGTAATTTAGAGGAAACATATGAAAAGAGGTTTTAAATATGGGAGCACCTGTAAGGGTTTTAACTTCATTTTACATTAGTAAATAAGGACCTTTTGCTTCATTACCATATTTAAAGAGACGAATAAATAGAAATGACACATGATTGAGAAAAAAAAAATCGTACCCAACACATGTGGAAACTCTTGATTTTTTATTAATCATCCATTCATCAAGTAGAAAACAATGTTTTCTCCAGGTTCTCCAAAATTCGAACCTGTATGAACTTTAGACAATGGGTCAGGCCCATTGTCTTTTGATTTTTTTAAAAATAATTACATATATAATATTTGATTTTGTGTTTTTATTTATTTTTATTTTTCTTTTTATCAAGTAAGTTCAAATGAAAATGAAGGCTACAACAACGTGCATGCCACAAATCTAGGAAAATTGACACTTGGCAGGAGGTTTCTGAAATAATCCTTGCATGTAACCTTCAACTGCTAAAAATAGATCCCTGAATCTAGGGATGCCTTTTCGTGCTACCTTGGAAGAAGTAGTCCATGTATGCAAATCAGTTTTGCTTGGTCCCGGAGGGAACTGGTCAACCAGAAGGCACATGCATCGGTCTGTGAGCTTGGGATGAAAATATGCACATTTTATGGGCTGAGAAGAGATGGTTATCCCAGAGGGATTGCACAAATTCTTGGAGGAACATGTGACTATCTCCCAGGATTATGCAATTTATGGGCTAAGCAACTGTCTTGGGTTAGACCTTGCAATTTTCTAAAGGAAGCCTATCTGACTGCATCTTGCAATTTTTGAGCTGAGCAGCTATCCTGGGTCAGACCTCACAATTTTCTCAAGGAAGCCTATCTGATTGTATTGTGCAATTTTTGAGCCTAGCAGGATGCGTTGCTGGATTTGCACAATTTCTACTAACTGTTGGGTTGGTTGTCCCAAAGGGATTGCGTAATTTCTGGGAGCAGCAGGCGGCTACTGCCCAAAATTGCGTAATTTCTGGGCTGAGCAGCTGTCCTCGAATGAATTGCGCAATTTTTTAGAGGAATATTTCCATGAAGAATTTCGCAATTCTGGAGCCTAGCTGGGTTTTCGTAATTTCTGGAGGGAAGGCTGCTTCCTCTCTAGAATTGTGCAATTCCCAAAGGGAGTTTCTCAACCAAAAACTGACACTAAATCCAGAAATCAGATTTTGAAGTGGGTAGAACAAACTTGCGTGCACAGGCTTACAAGACTCTATGAAATAGTTGAAGCTGATGTGCTTGACAATGCAAGACATGCTGGTGAGGATGGTCGTTAGGGAGGCTCTAAAACAAAGCTAAGGAAAAATTTTGGAGGGTGGTTGTAGCTGCTACAACATCAGGATAAACCCCTCCATATCATGGAGAAAGACACCACTAGATGTGAATAATTTAAACCAATCAGGATGTATTTTACGTGATGATATGGACCTTTTGCATGGAATATAAGTAGAGGATGTTTCCACAAAAAAATTTAAATAATGCAAAAAAATTAAAGCTAATTCAAATAATCCCAGAACTAATCAATCTTGTCTTGATGTATAGTGTATTCTCATTCTCCAATAAGTCTTGCTTTATAACTTTACATTGAGCTAAATCCCTAACGGTAATATCCAAAGGGATTGATAGACGAGATTAAATCTCGCCTATTTGAGATCAAGGGATAAGATAAAAATAGATTCACAAAGGTAATTAATTTACTTTTCCTAAGTTGATTTTATCTCAATAATCCAACATAATAATTATGTGTTTTTCCTAAGTCTAAATTAGGCTAAGTTACAATAGCAACTTGCTTACACTAGAGAAAGTGTTCTGAGGATATATTGGGTGACTTATACGTTCATATACACTTAGGTCTATGCAGAAGTACTTGCCTAAGCTACAGACATCAACATGCCACTCAAGGGTATGACTCAAAAGTATATCAAACATCCATAATTAAGGGGCTTCCAAGGAATAAATCACGTAACAAAGAATCCCAAATGACATATTTTATATTTAAATTACTAGATATGGGATACAAGAAGATGGCCTATACATGATAGAATATACACAGAAGATCCTCCATTGGGCACAATAGACAAATAAACAAAAGAGACATAAAATCAAGTAAGAAACCTCACATAAAATGCTCTTCCAAATTTGATTAGAAAAGGGAATGGAAGGATCCTTGAAGAAGATTTTGACCCTAGACTATAGATCCCATAAACACCATTCCCCAACCAAAAATTGATTGTGATTTAAGAGTTAGACCAAGGGGCAGATAATTCTTCATGGTGAAAACTAAAACCAAATTGAAGATGGATCTTGAGAAAGGAAAATAAAGTATATTGATTTTTTAAAGCCCACTCCTAGGTCCAGCACTAGATTAGCCAAGACTATCTTGACATGTAATGCAGGGAATTGGGCTCGCCCTAGAAAAAGAAAACCCATAAGAAGAAAGGCCATAGATGTTAAACCAATGATTGTTCATATGCAAGAGGCAAAATGTTCTAGGCACTGGATTAATGACACTTACATGTATTTTTGAACTTGTTTTCCTTCCTTTTCTACTTCAGAAGTCAATGGTCACTTTCATGATATGATCAATGTATGGAACATAAACTCAGTAAAACATGAAATGAATAAAATATAGATAATTAGTTAACTCTAAATTTATCATATTTGAATTCAAATTCCATTGTTGTTAATGTATATGGTCAAATTGTTGATAGCAGTAGACAAAATTTCTAGAATTCTCTATAATTACAGACCTCTATGGCACACAATCAAGTTGGGAGGAGATTTAGCCCCACTTTGAAATACAGTGGAAATAAAGGGGGTGTAACAAAGCAATGCAAAATATATGGAAATGTTTGTTTAGAGAATTTTCAGCAAAATCACATAATTAATGATTAATTATGTGATTTTGCCGAAAATTCTCTAAACAAATGTTATGGATCACAGAAGTCTAAATTCATTAATATGGAAATGTTTAAAATTTTTCAAGAATACCAGATTCTTGAACATAGAAACCATAGAATACTGGGTGAAGCATCCACAATAGAGAAGCTTGACATATTTTTCTTTTTTGAGTACTTTGAAAGAAACAATATAATAATTGAATCAAGGTTACTCACCATTGGCTTGTCATACTAAATTCTATATCCATCCACTTGGGAAGGACGTGTATTTTAAGCTTAACTGAAAGTGGGTTCATAATGTCTATACTTGGTAGCAAGATTGATCTAAGATATGGGTGTTTAGCCTTCACATTCATGAGAAAGCTTTGGTGGCATGCTTTTCAAAGTCGTTGACCTACAATGGAGGCTCTATATGTTCTTCTCACCAACAATTCCAATAGAATGGTGTGGAAAATGAGAGAAAATGCTAAAGAATATAAGGTGCCTTGGTGAGAAAAGCGTCTGCAACTTGAATCAAAAGAAAACTTGGTAACATCTATGGTTTCTGAACCACTCTTAATGTAGAACGTGCTTCATGCCACTATTGCATCACATAAAGTTTCTCACCCATAGCAATCGAATCACAAAAGGATGGCAAGGTTTGTAACATTATGTCATATGCAAACCAGAAAAAGAAGCACTAGACTATTTAATTATATGGAGCACTTTGATGGGAAATCATGGAATGGAACGAAGGAGGAATTATATATTGGCATGCAACTATTTTGTTCCATTTCAAAATTCAAGACTTTCAGTCTTGGGAAGACACGTACACCTTTGGGTTGAAAGGTAATTTACAAATTTCCATGGGTTGATATACGAAATATTCTATTTATTTATACAAGTGTTATTAATTATAGCTCAGACATGAACTTCTACACATGTTCATTGTGAACATGTGAGAAGTAGTTCAAGATATTTTTGAAAAGTAATTCTATGTTTGGAAAATTTATTCTATTTTATAATTTAGTGTTAAAACAATTAGGTCAAATTATATCTCAGGCATTACTTACACTAAGAGTAATCTTAAAAATAGATTCTCCCCTAAAAATATAAAACCATAGGAAGGTAGATTCTTTCAACACACTTGAGAAATTGAGCAAGACATTGACTCCCTCATATTTAAAACATTTCAATATACCACAAAGATAATTTCATATTGTAGTGATTTTATTTGATGGTATTTATTAATCCCTCAGCAACAAGGATAAAGAGAACAATGACACAATTATGTCTGTCCCTACCTTGAAAAGTAAGTGCCCTTCTCCCACGGAAGGTTCTTTTCAATCAAAGCACTTATTATTTAGAAAATGAAATATGTCCAAGAAAAATGATTCAATATGGGGTAGATAAAGAAGATCGTGACTATAAAGAAAGAGCATTGGTGTGGTCATATCCAGTTCAGGATTATGTGGATGGGGATAATAAGGTTTCAATGAGGCATTGTTGACTACTCCTCACTATTTTCTTTCCAGCCACCAATAGGAAACATTCAAGAATGATTAAATTAGGTGCCATTATTTCCCTTTTTGCACATGAATATAGCTTAATACATTATAAAAACATAGAAGAATGTTCAGGATCTTCATATTTAGTTATGAAAGGTAGGGTATATGATATGAAATTCCAGTTGCATTGAATTATTACTCTCCCTATAGAAAATCCACCAAACTATGAGCCCTACAAACCCATTACTACCTGGTACCCTGTCAGAATTTTACAATTATTGTTCTCTGTTATTACTACAGTTAAATATGCCCCAAGTTCTCCCCTGTTGATGTGATTTATATACATATGATTTGCACCAATTGTTTTATCAATGCTTGAAAAATTCATCTTTTAGCTCTTGTCAAAAAATCCATCAATTTTCAGTTGTGTATGCTTTTGTTTGCAGTTTCTCTAACAAGAGCATATTTTTCTAACAAGAGCATTTTGATTCTAGTCCCTTTTCGTCTACAATCCTTGTTTATCCCCTATTTATAACTTTAGACATAAGTGAGGCCCTTTCGACCATTCACATAACACATGATGCTCGTTTTGTAACATTGTTTTGTAATCACTACAACAAAACAAGAAATTAGCGCCAGATTTTAGTGCATTTTTTTCTCAATTGGGATGAGCAACTTGGTGCTAAATCTAGCTCTATTGTACAACTTTTAAAGCTTCCTTTTTTGTGACAAATTTTGCATCCTTTTTTGCATCATATTTTTCACCAAGATTTGCATTTGATTTTACAATAGGCTTTGCTTCTAGTTTTGTGTCGTAATTTTCATCGAGTTTTACACCATATTTTGCATATGATTTAGTATATTTTTTGCATCTATTCTGTGCCAGTTTTTGCATCTAGTCTTATGCAATTTTTTGCTTCTAATTTTGTACCTATTTTTACATATATTTTTGCAAGTTTTTGTGCTTTTTTTTGCACCATTTTTTTCATCCAATTTTACACCATATTTCAAAACTGATTTAGCGCCAAATTTTGCATCCATTTGTGTGCCATTTTTTCATCCACTCTTACGTTTGATTTGTCTCCCTTTCTTGCATCCTATTTTACACCATATTTTGCATGATTTGTTGCATCCAATTTAGCATCATTTTCAACACCATTTCTTGCATCCTTTTGAGCATCCAAATTCACATCTAAATTTGCATCCTATGTTGAGCCATGCACACCATCCACCTACGTCTCCCATTTTGTGTCTAATGTTACGTTCAATTTTGAGCCATTATTTGTCTACTTTTGCATTTTTTTTGGCACCAAGCTTTGCATAATTTTTTTTCACCTCATTTTGCATCCAATGTTGCATCTCAATTATCATCCAAACTTGTGCCATTTCTATGCCCATTTTGCACCATTTTTTCTACTTTTGTGTCCAATTATGCACCATTTTTATGTCCAATTTTACATCCTTTTTGGTGTCTAATTTTACGTCATTTTTGGCATCCAAATTTGCATCTTTTTTCTACCACATTTGCATCTCATTTTTCACCTAGGTTCGAGTTTGAATTTGCATATAATTATGCATCATTTTTGGCATCCTTGGTTTCACCCTTTCTTATTCCCATTTTGCATCTTGTTTAGTGTCTTTTCTTACATCCTTTTTTGCACCTAAATTTGCATCCTAATTTTGCACCATTCTGTGCATCCTCATTTTGGTGTCCATTTTTGCATCCTTATTTGCACACAATTTGGTATCCTTTTGTATGCCCTATTTTTTCCCTTCTTTGTGTCTAGTGTTGCACCCTTTTATAATTCTACTTTAAAACCCTTTTTGTGTCATTGTTTGCATCTTGTTTTGATGGTTATTTTAACATCCAATTCTACTCCCAATTTTGCATCCATGGTTACATCCACTTTTGTCTTCTTTTTTAGAGTGTCCTTTTCCTTCCATTTATGACCCCCTTTATGGGTTCATTTTACTAATTTCAATTGCATAGTGAAATACATTACAATTTCTAAATATCATTTAAGAATATATCACAATTCAAATTGATAACTTAATGTTTGTAAACAAATTTAAGATTAATTGACAACATTCATAAAAACAATAGCAGTACCATCATATATAACAATTCTCCATCAAAAAATCATTGATAATTTTAAATATACATATATGACTACTAAATCAAAACCTATCGTAGATATCATTATTCCAAGATAAATTCACAACACATCCAAAAATAATAATATCATCACACATAATGATTATGTTGAAAACAACAACAAGAAATGATAAATATAGAAGTGGTAAAATTAGTAGTGCTATAAATAGCATTTCCGGATACATTCCAATTTTAGTTAGTCCCTGAACTAAAATTGAGAATTAAAATTCGAATTTGATCTTAGCAGCTATTTGAAAAATAATTAATTAATTCATCTTGAGTTAATTAGTTGGAGAAAATCAAATGTGAAGTCTATGTGGGGACATGCAACAGTTATCCCTTTGATTGAGGAAGTTATCCATTAGTTAAGGAGATAAGGTTGAGTTGTAAATAGTTAGCTTAGTTAACTAAGTTAAGTCTAGTTAGATTAGTTCCAACAGTTGGAGGAACTAGTTGTGAGTCCAGTTAGTTAATGCATGTATGCATGTAACTACTGCACCTCAGATAATTGAATATTCTCTCATAAATAACTCATGCATGTCAATTCAATCAAAGGCCCAGTTGAGATCAGATGACGGGACGACGTACTATCAATCGTAGGAATATTCCCATGAGGATATTTCTTGCATGCAAAAGGAATTCATTCCTTGGTGGATTGCGCAGTTAGATCAGAGGTTAGAGAGAGTATGTGAGGTAATTTTCACACAAGTGGAAGCTTCTGGACCCCAAGAGAAACTACGCAAGGAAATAGGAGGCTTGGAGGATTGGAGGAAGACATATTGTGCGTCTATTTAGACTGTGAGTTGTGTTGAGGGATTGTACTGAGAGCTAGATAGCTTTTGTGCTAAAGATTTGTGTAATCTCTGCTATTGTTTCCACTTTTTTGATACAGTTGAGGGGTTTTGAGCTGATGCTTTGCACAGGTTATTCTTTTGTGTTCATGTGTGATTGAATTCTCATTCTCTATTATATGTGTTCTTAACTGATCGTGCTCAAAATTGATTAAGCTTCCACAAGCTTATTTGTAGAAGAAGATATAGTATATTGCTTTAGTAAATTGCATTATCAGGTGATCTACAGTGGGAAATTTCTACATGGTATCAGAGAAAAGGTGATCAAAGCAGAGAATAGTATAAAAGGAAGGGAGAAGTTCCAAGTTTGAAGCACCTGATTATAGAATTTGAAATTCTTATCACATCTCAAATTTCCCCAATGGCGTTCAACGGTTTAAGACTTGAGTATGCCTTTGATGGCAGCTCGAATTATATTGTCTGGAAGGATCGCATGGAAGCAGTATTAGAGGAAAATGGTCTAAAGGACTTCATTGATCAAGAAGTCCCCAAGCCAGTAGTATTTAATGCCCAATAATTGGTAGAATGGAATAAATGTGTGGCTAGAGCAAGGTGAATCCTTCTGGAGGGAGTTCGAGACCACATAGTCTCGAGTCAGCATGGGAAGGAGACATCATTTTCAATGTGGAAAACATTGAAAGATCTATATCAGAACAACAATGATCAGAGGAAGTTGGCACTGAAAGACAAGATTTGGAAAATCAAGTGTGAAAAGGGCGACACGATCTCTACATATCTGAACAAGCTCACCACTAGCAGGGATGAGCTTGGAAGTGTAGGGATCACAGTAGCTGATGACGACATGGTGAGCCTTGCTCTCCTCATTCTTCCTAAGAGCTAGCATAGTTACCAAGACTCGGTAAATGGAAGATAGAAACAGCCAGATTGGGAACGACTTTGGTTGAATTTGATGCAGGAGGAGATAAGAAGAAGCAATAGAGATGGATCTTCATCAAAACAAGATGATGAAGAAAATCTTGCCTTAGCGAGTAAGGCGAGGAAAGGGAAAGGGAAGGTGTCCCATTCCAAATCCAGTTCTTCCCATGGTGGGAACAATTTTGACAAATCAAAAGTGTGATGCTTTCATTGTCAAGAGGTGGGCCATTATGCTACGAATTGTCCACAGAAGAAATCTAAGAAGGGATCCTCGAAGAGATTAGATGGTGAGGCATTGGCCTCACAATTCAAGTAGGATTTCTCTCTCATCGCATGCATGGTTTCATCCATGGTGGGATCTATTTGGTACCTAGATAGTGGAGCCTCTTTCCACATGTCTAGCGACAAGAATATTTTCAGTACCCTGGAGGAGAAGAATCTCCAGATGCGGATCGAGATGGGTGATGATGGAAAGTACCATGTTTCAGGTGAAGGTATCGTTGTGTTTCAGAGGGGGCATGGAGCTCCTCTCACCCTAAATGATGTAAAGTATGTACCCAGTCTGAAGAAGAATCTTGTGTCTATCTCTATGCTAGAAGATAAAGGCTATGATGTAGTCTTTAGTAACAGAAAGGTATTCCTGAGGCATATTGGTACTGGATAGACCAAGAGGATTGGGATTCGAGTTAAGAATCTCTACAAGCTAGAGGTAGACAACTGTGTTGCATTGAGTTCTAAGGCAGATATGGTGCAGAGCCAAGATGTTGGCGAGCTATGGCATAGAAGATTGGGCCACTTGCACCATGGGGCCTTGAAGATCATGCAACATATTTCTACTAGACCTCCCAAGGGAAAATTGGAGCAGACGAATACATGCAAAGGTTATACCTTGGGTAAGTATGTGAAATGTTCCTTTCAAGATAGAGACAGTAGAGCTGGAGAAATACTAGAGCGAGTTCACACAGATGTTTGTGGACCATTCTCTACAACCTCCACCACTAAACAAAGGTACTATGTTATTTTTATTGTTGTTTTCTCTCGTAGATGTTGGATCTACTTTATGCAAAAGAAGGATCAGACCTTCTTGAGGTTTTGTGAGTTTAAAGCCTTGGCAGAGAAAGAATATAGAAATAAAATAAGTGCCTTGCATAGTGGTGAGATCCACTATTGCAGCAATAATGCTGCAACTCCTAGGGCTCCCTTTTTTACTTTTATCAACACGGTAGTTCATAACAAACTTGGAAGTGACGGTGTTGTATGCACAAGTACTAGCTCTTATTGCAAGCTATCACTTGATTAGCTGGCACAAGTTTGCTAGGAGCTTAAGCCAACTTCTATGAGTTCTCAGAAGAAGCTTTTACTATGATGGAAGAGAGCTAATTCTATAGGGGCTATTCTACTTGCAGAAAGAGAAGGAAAGTTGTAATGAAACACAAACCCTAACAAACCCTAATTTTGCATGAAAAGAGATAGAAACTACTGAAATGGGTGCCATTAACTTTTGAAAGGTAAATTTCATTTAGTCAAGCTACTTCTGAAGAGAGATGGAAAGAAATCATCTTGTTGTACTTTTGGGTATTTTTATGTGGGATTATTATGCTTATGGTTTGATTGATTGTGACTGTGCAAAGTTTTGGTGGCAAAGGAGGATGGAGTTAGCTTTTGTTGAAGATGAGGAAGGTGTGGAAAAGTCCTAAGAAGTCCCTCGTACCCTTCTTGAGACTTCCATTGTGATCAAACTTCGAAAAATCACTCACATGAACTGCTACAGGAGGCTGCAGGGGATCTATAGGAAGTTCTACAGGAGATTCTACAAGAGGAGGCTGAAAGTGGTTTTTGGAGGCGTGAAAGTGGAAAAATGGTGGGAAAATGGAAATGAAGGTTGGATGAAGGTGTTGGAGGGTCTAGGACTCTGTTAATGAAGATCAAGAACGAAAGAGGTGATTGGATTTGTTCAAAGGGGAAGAAAGCAACTTTGCACAAAAACGTAGAAATTAGGGTAGATTGGAAACATGAGGCAAATGAGTGGGGAAATATTGAGAGATGAACTGGTACAGGTTATGCTATGGAGGAATGATAAGCTGGAGTGTTCTACAAGTGAGCTACACACTTATTTCCCAAAACTGACCAAAGCAAAAACCAAAAAACAGAGTATTGCTGAATAGAACTTTATGAACAGAAAGTTATGCAAGAAATCCATGGTAAATGAATATGAAATTGTCTAAGCAAGTGGATCCAAGCAAATATCAACTTCTCCAACTCAAAACATCACACTAGCAATTGCATGAAAAGAAAAAACTGTGTTTTTGGTGGCAGCAGTAGTGCCTTGACCTCAAATCATGGTCCCAAGGAGGGAGAAAGGAGATCAAGACCTGTTGGTAGCCTTTTTGGATCTTTCTCTATTACTACAGCAAACTACTTAAGCAACTTGAAGCAAGAAAAACTAATTTAACCATCAAAAGAAACCTATTTTACCAAAGCAAGATTTAAAATAAACAACAGAAATGAACTTATGAATGCAAGAAAAAAACATATAAATACAAAAAGGAGGTGTTAGGCAGCTTGGGCTGGGCCCTAACCCAAGAGCTTTAGCCCTATAGAGAAGATCAATGCTGGTTCAAAGCTGGATTCATCTTCATTGATCAAAAAATAATAGTTACATCACAAAACTGTCTGCAAAAAGAGCTCGAAAATGAGTTGAGTACAAGATTGCACTAAAGCGCGAAAATAGACTATCAAATGGCTAACCTACTGAGGCTTGAAGCCTTCTTATTTATACAAGTGAGGACTCCCAATAGTCCTCCTAAACTCAAGGAACTCGGCTGCCTAAAATTGGAGATAACAACAGCCCTACTTGAGTTGCTCGACTGCCCCTTGGAATCATTGATGTGGTGGCCTTTGTACTCCGAGCTGCTGATGGAGAACTCGAGGAAGGGGTCAATAATGCAGGAGGCACCCCTCCTATAAGTACTCAGCGCTACTTCCTTGAATTTGGCTATTATTCTGCTCATAAATGCCTGGTCCTTGTCCACAAATTATCCAAAAATCTGCAATAAATACTCATTAGACTATGTGGCAAAGTGATTATCCCCATTCACTCAATTGACATAAAAATATTAAGAAACATGCACAACACTATGGAGAATGGTGGATTAATGAAAATAATAGGCCAAATGAGCCCATATAGTTACCCATTTCTGGGGCTCATCATCACCCCCTTGTTGAATGGGTTGCTCATCCTCTGAGCAACTAATCCAGTTCTTCATCTATAATAGCTTTAACAACTTCCCTAACATCCCAAGCCTCTGATGTTATATCCTCTTCTTTGTCATGAAAACCTGCTTTTCTGTCCACTTCCTCGCAATGTTTCTGTTCTCCCTCCTCTTTAACCCCTTCCAATAGTCCTAGCAGTAGTGGAGGACTGAACTTAAGGCCAATCCAATTAGCTTTCAAGGTTTGCATTGATTTTTTATATAGGGGCACTCTCATCATAGCCTCCCTCATTCTGGTTGGGGAATGATATTCCCTGATCTTTTGGCTATGTGACAAGGTATTACACCTTCTCATTCATGCATGAAGGTAGTTATCACCAAATAGTCTCTCCATATCTTCAAAATGAGTGATAACTTGTGCTTGTCTGTCAACATAATCGGGGAGGACTTGAGGATTGTCTGCAAGGTGTTGATGGGCATAAATGAGATCTAAGGGGTTTTCTGGTTCTACCCTTATCATGAGTGGTTCACTTAACTCCTTTGTCATGATCCTTTGAATTTCCACTGCCCCCTTATCTTCATGGTTCAACCAGGAAGCCATAGCCATGAGTTGTAGGTCTCCTAGTGCAGCATTTGGATCCCACAAGTTCATGACGGTAGTGCCATATTATGGAGGTAAAATTCTGTTAATTTGGCTCTATCCTCGGTTGAACTAGTATAACATAAATGCATAAACTGCTCATAATTCTGGAATGGGATTGTGCCCCTTTGGGCCAATGTTTTGATTTGGAATTGGAGCCATTGGTCTTTTAGATATAGTGCATAGGATCTATTTGGTTGTCTACACTGCAAGGCCTCCATTGCCCAGTTGGCCATGCAGGCCATCTGGGCTTCCTTTTCCTGCAACTGCTGTCTCAACATCAACACTTTAGTTGTTGCCTGAGATTCCTTTTCTTGTTGTTGTTTCATCAACATTTCATCATCGATCTGTGGCTCTTCCTCTTGTTGTTGTTTCTCTTATGCTTCCTTATCTGTTAGGGGACCTTCCTATTGTTGTTGTCCTTCAAAAATTGGTGACTTGTCTCCCTCTTAAGTTTCCCGTTCTTGCAACTGCTTTTTTAGTAGTTCATTTTCTTCCTTTAGTTGGGCTCTTCTAATGCTCTTTGTGTGTCTTACCATCCCCAAATCCCTTCTCAACTCTCTCAACTAGTCTTCCATGTGCCCTATATCTTCAACTCTTTTATATGTAGAAATCTGCATCTAAGTGTGGGTTCCGACCCTTTCTTGTTCTAGTTCAAAGAAAAGAGGCACAACGAATTTCTGTGGGATGATCTTACCACCTTCTAAAAAATTGTAATATGAGCCTAAATTAGGCTGAGGGCTTGGTTTAGGTATCTCTTTGGCCTTGCCTTCCTCATGACCGTTTTGCTGCCTTCTCTTCTAATTTTTCAGTTTCTTTCAACTTGGCCAGTGTTTCCTGTAGAGAGGTTTGAGCTTCCTGTAGGACTACTTTGGAGTCCATCACTTTGATTCTTTCCTTCCAGGTGGAGGTTTTGGGTCCCCCTCTCTCGTAGGTGATAGAGACCTTGGAGGGAGATTCCTCCTTCTCAACAGGTGCATCTTCAATGATAATGGGTTCTTTGGATGGTGACTGGGGCTTGCCCAACTTAATCTTGGTGCTCCTCTTCGCTTTGAAATACATGGATGTTTCTCTTTTTCTTTTTCCCTTTTGTTTTGCTAGAGTGCTTAATGCAGCAAACATAGTTGTTGCTTCCTTTGCCAATGTTTCAGGGGATGTTTCTTTCTGCTTCTCTTTTCCTTCATCTTCTGCAGTCTTTTTTTGTGTGTGTTGTTTTTGCTTGTGTCTTTTCTATCTCTGGTAGTGTCTTCTCATTTTCTTGTTGGGTCCCTGCCTCTCCTGTGGCAATCTTTTTCTGGGCTTTTTCTTCTCAACTTCTGTTCTTTTCCTCTTCTCTATTTTTGAGTCTGTTTTCTTTTCTGCCTTAGGTATAATAGTGGATTTGTCAAGCTCCTCATTTTCTTTCTGCTTCTCCTATGTTTCTTATTCCTCCTCTATTTGAATATTTTGTGCCTCCTCATGAGTTTCCTTCTCAATTTCCTCTTTCTCTTCCTCCTCCTCACTTCCAGTTGGGCTAATGTCCTCAGTGAAAGTTTTGATGTCATC
This sequence comes from Pinus taeda, assembly GCA_000404065.3. Taxonomy (NCBI): domain Eukaryota; kingdom Viridiplantae; phylum Streptophyta; class Pinopsida; order Pinales; family Pinaceae; genus Pinus; species Pinus taeda. Next base: position 4,015 of record APFE031346267.1, on the reverse strand, counting down.
TCCCCTAGACATATTCCTGAAAATTTCCCAATATATGGGGATGGTGTATGTGTGTAGGGCATCTTCTACCAATAATTTAACGAGGCCATGGTGGGCCAGCTGGTTTGGGACCCCTGCATTCAACTTGGTGCCACATTCTATCAAGGATTGGAGGAGGAAATATGGGAGACTGAGTTTCCTAACTGCAAGTAGGTCCATCCCATATCTCAATTCATGCATAACCTGAAGTGATAACCATAAATTATACTGAACCTTCCTTCACAAGTGATATATTTCATTATCTGGTAGATGACTTCACTCCATGGAGGAGGTAAGCTTATCCTTCTGACCCTATTGTTATCCTCTATAGGATGCTCCTCATGTTGAAACAATGTCTTCTTAAAAACCTGTCTGAATGTTTTTTCCTCCTTGTTCCAAGGGATCCCAAGTGGAAGACCTATGATTATGCTGATAAAATCAGGTGTAAGCTCTAGGGTCAGACCCCTGAGGCTGACTATAGCATATGTTTTCGAATGGGATCTTAAGGACATAAAAAATTCTTCAGTCACCTCATCATCATATCCATGAATTATTTCAAAAAAAGACATCCAGTTTTCTCTGGTGAAGAGGGCCACCACCTCGGGGTGCTCATGCAGTTTGTTAGAGTTCAGGCTCCTTTCTCATAAAACATCGTGGCATGTTGTTTAGTGGTTTCTGAAAGTGCTCAGGTGAGGAAAAAAAACAACAATTTCCAAAATCAGAAACAGAGGGACAACTGAGTTTTGTTTCTTTTCTGAAACTGTTGGGTTGTGTTATATTCTTTCTACGTAGTTAACAGGGGGTTTGAAGGGCACCCGTAACCCCACTTTATGGGGTCCAGGGCAGCGCCCCGGAAATTTTTGGTTTTGGACCCTATGTTAGGTTGGCCAGACCCACCTATAGTTTTGTGCATGGTTTTCACACATGTTTTTTGGACGCGATGGTTTTTCGTCCATGGTATTGGATGCGATGGTTTTCAGTCCATGGTGTTAGTGTCAGTCTTTCCAGCCTTCCTACAGTGATAAAATATGCTCTTACAAAGTGATTTTGAAGTGTCAAGGTCAAATTTTGTCATTTCAGTGAGTTTTCAAGCAAAATTTGGTCACTAGGCATTAGGTCTAGGGTTTGCTTTAACTTCTTCTTAAGTTTCCCAAATGCCAATCTATGTCACTATTCAGCTGAGTCTATCATCATTAATAGGGTTTTCATTATCATGTCAGTGTCTAATGAGTCATTTTACATCTTATTCATGCTTCAGTTGTGCCTTGGCAAGTTCATTTCCCTCTCTTAGGGTTTTGAAGCCAATTTCTCTTGGACGGTTAAATCATCAGCAAACTTGTATCCAGATGTTCATACACCTTCCCCTATCCTTAAAGTACCTTATCAAACACTTCCCATCCCTTAGATTCGCCAAATTTTTCATTTTTGCACAAACCCTAGTTTCTTGCTACAACCTGACAATTTTCTAGGTTGGGCCTGTGTTTTGCCCTTTTGGACCCCTTCCCCTCAATCAATCTCTGAGATTCCAATTTCCCCTACTTCCTAACATCCCTCCCTACTCCCAAAAATTTCTTCAAGAATTTAGAAGCCCCTTATCCCCTTCATTTCGCTTCATTTCGACCAAAATTCCTTGTTTCACACATTGGGACAAGTCACACTCAAATGATGATCCAGAGAAATCAAAGATGATTTTTTCAAAACCGAGAGAGGTTTTTGTCCACAATATGCCAAGGAAGAAAAACCTCCTTCACGTTTTGTACAGGTGTCATGGTTTTAAATAAATGTCAAAAATACCGGCGAGAACGAAGGTGCTCCAAGGACGGTTGGCCAAAACACAAAAACGAAAGAAAATGCCCGATCCACTCCAAATTTTTGCCAAAGCCTCTTTTGCTGAGCATGGTACTTGATTGGGGACTCCCAGCCCAAATTTCAAGAAATTTGGAGAAAATTTTGTCATTTGTGAATTTTTTGTGCCAATTTACAGGTTTTTGCTCATTAACGGGTCTCACACCCGGTGAGACCCTTCGTCTCGGCAACTCCATTTGACAAAAACTCAGCATTTCCAGAATTTTCATGAAAAATTACATATTCTCATGGATGGACTTGAGATTTTGTGAAGTTTTGGGCCTCCAGAAAGTCAAAAAACATGCAAAATTTGACTTTCTGCCACTTTTTTGAAATGCAGAAAAGCTGTCTTGGGAGAATTGATTTTTGACAGGGCAAATGAACTCCAAATCCAAAAATTCTAGTTGGGTTGGAAAGTAGACTCACAGACCTTTACAACAAGCCTACTCTTTCCCAATTTTTCCACCTGAAAGTTCTCCAAACATGGCTCTAAAGGGGCGCGACATGTCAGGCAGGGGGGGCGCGACATGTTAGGCAGAATTTCCCAGAAATGCACTGTACAGCCCAGAAAACGCAGATTTGACTCAGTTTGACTTTTCGAGGTGAATGATGATTCTCTTTGATGTAATTATGGTACTTTTATGACACTTTTACTCTTATGTATCTCTTCTAGAAGATTCATTCATGAAATAGGTGAAAATTAAATGAATGAATTGGTTTCCAAGTTTATAGAGGCAAGTTGTTATGATTGCCTAGGTTGTAGTGCTAAGTTTA
>APFE031346261.1:0-18243 GCA_000404065.3 Pinus taeda | reverse complement strand
TTTTTAATATATTAATAAATTAATATCATAATTTAAATATTATTGCTCAAATATAGATGTTACTTGGAATTATGTCTCTACATTGCTCTCTATTTGAACCTTTGCCATGGTTTGCCTCTTCATCTGGTCTTGATGATGAATCACACTTGTTGGTTCGAAACGCATTGGCCAAAAATTTCTCTTATGTGATTTCTACCGAAAGATTTTGCTTAAACTTGAAGAAATTGAAACATATGTCCTAATATAGTTGTTTCACCCTCGCCATTAAACTTAATATGTGACAAGTGATGGAATATTTCTACAGGGATCGAAAGATCAAGTATTTTGGGAAAACATCTCGGAATTAAGATTTGGGGAGAAGCCATTTAAGATCAAACATTGAAAATAGGACTCCACAGGCTCAACTTGTCATCTAACCCTCCTTATAGCGCAAAAATGTGTTAGCAGTGTTGGATAATCCTTCAACACTAGGGGTCTCCCCGGTATGAAGTACTAATTAGACCTCACACCATTTGGGAAAGGAGTACCATCTGGGATACCGGCCCGACTTCCATTGTTTGTATGTTTTGATCTTGGGTATTGAATGTAGAGATTTGAATGTGAGACCAAATGTAATATTCTAACATAATGAGGATGAGATCAACTCTCCATTCATATCTTACGGAATATGATATAAGAACATAAGAACAACATAATGAGAAAGAGCATGCCTTAAGAAAGAATCAGATAGTTGAGACTAACTAAGACATACACAATGGGAAAGTGCGAGAAATCAACTACAAATCAATTCACAATAAACTACTAACATTAACATTTAATGAAACGAAATAGTTCATAAACATGTAAACAGTATGGAAACACACATGCATACATAATTGGAATAGCAGATAACTAATATAACCAACAGAAGAATACATGGGAATGAATGCATGAATTGAAAAGCTTCTCATTAACATTGTTATGCGTTCAAATACATGTACCACAATCTCATCAAAGCCCAATGGCGGGATGAGAGCAACTCTTATCATCTTGAAAGCATAACACTATCCTCACAATCCCTCTACGTATAAGCTACCAAGAGAAAATTCTCTCAGCTCCTCAAACACAAAATCATAATCCTATTATTAGTCTACCTTAAGTGTTAATAGTCCTTTCGAATGAGGTGTGAGGTTACATTTATAGAAATGAGGAGGGTAACCTTTCACCTTCTCCTATGACTCTTGGACTCCCCTCACGACATTTCGACTCCCACTTGAATCTTGATCTTCCCTAGGACCTTTTCAACTTCCTCATGACCTTTGATATGTGAAAATTTATGAATCTTTACAAATAGAAATCCTACTGTAGTCATTCCTTTAGCATCTCCTACTTGTTATTTCTTTCAACAAGTTATTTAATTTCATAAACAATGATGAAAACACTACTGCAGGCTACACTAACATACAGATCATAAACTGAAATGATAAATGAGACAAACACAGAAGAGACACGATTATTTTTGGACAACATGTCCCCAGAAAAACCCAACACGGGAAAACTGGTGCAGCAGATTGAAGGTTTGTATTATTAAGCAAGAAGGATATAAGTACAATAGGTTTCCTCTCACACCAACTAACTTTAAAGAGAAATCACAAAAGCAAGAAATACATATGAGGTTTTACCTCGCCCCCCAAGTCATATTTCATCCAATGAGTGATCCGATACCCTCCCGGCAAACACTGCGAAGTCCCTATGCAATCACTGCGTGGGCCAGTGTCTTGCCTCTAGAGAACTATGTCACCCCTTCTGTTGGATCGATTTGTTGGATGAAGATTGTTGTTTAGCCCTCCCAGCTCAGAACCTTGCTTCTCCAGCAAAATCTCAGACTACTTATGAATACTCTACACTACCACTGCAAGAGCCCCTCTAGATTGTGTCAACTCTGTGTGAGCCCATCCTAGATTGTGTAGGCCTCTACGTTGCCTCCATGATGCTCAAGCTGCCTCTCTACCACGTACTCTTTGGCTTGGAACTTCCTCTCTGATCCAAATCTCTGCTTCTGCCCCTCTCATTGCAACTCAGATCACTGGTTCGATTTTCTCGGCAAACCATGCCCTAGAAAAATCGAACTGAATGATCATTGACTTGGTGTCTCTCCAACTGACCCTCAAGCCTCCTCTTATACTTTTCCTATTGATGAATCAACAACCAAGATTAAGTCCCTAATCAACGGCTAAGATTAAAACAGTATCCTCGCCTCTTAGAAGCTTCTCACCCATATTTTTATTAATACCCATTAATATTTTTAGTTTCCTAAGTTTAGACTTAGGAACCCCATTAAAAATATTAATTATTGTAATAGCTCACAATCTGGGTGGAATTTCTCCAAACTATTTTTGGGTCTTGGAGATCTTATGTATTCTATCCCATCCATAAAATTTCTGAGCTAGAGCACATCCGATGCTACCCCAAAATCAACACTCCCTATTATCGAGGAATGTGCTATAACAATACTTCCAATAGAAGAATCACACTGATCCATGGCATCAGTCCTTTGTGTTTTGATGCTTGGTCTGCTACCCTTCATCCACTGCACTACTGCACCCTGTACTACTACCCATGACACTTCCATTGTCACTGCTACATCTGTACTGCATCTCCCTCTCAATATGATGCACCATGTTTCACTACAACTCAATCGCTGAGAAGTAAGCAAATGAAAATCCACCCGAAGAGCTAACATGTTGGTTAGTATGGATGCCTTGTGATGTTGAAGCTACCTTTGCTGCTAATTTGTGTTGATCCTCTTTTGCTACTGCGCTACTGCAATCTTCTTTATGCCTCTCGCACTGCTACAACCTCCACTGCGTTGCTTCAGACTCTAGCACTCAAGCTCTTCCACTGTTGCTCCATCATCCCTTGCATCAATTGACTCCTATCATTCTGCTACTATCATTAAGGGATCTCTTAGCCGTATGTGATCCAAGAGTTTGGGCACCTCAAGGATCTTGTACCATTCTTGTAGTCCTCCCGACTACAGATCAATATCGCCCCACCTCTTCTCTAGAGGTGCATAAGCACTCATGGCGCAATCCTCATCATCATCATCCTTGACAGCTTTCGCTGGAGTAGCCTTTGAGTCATAATTCTCTTCCTTGCCCTTCTTTCGAGGGCACTGAGTGGCGAAATGTCCCAGTTCCCCACATCTGAAGCATCAGACCTTGGATATGTCTTTCTTTTTCCTCTTATATTTCCCTTGTTTTCCCGCTGATGTAAGAGTTGCATCCTCCTCTTCCTCCTTCTTGGCTCTGACTCCTTTTCCACTACTTCCTTCTTTGGTTAACCGTTTGAGCTCTTCCTATCGAAGAGCTTCCCACATCTCCTCCCAACTGGGCAGAGAAGCCCTGCCCAAGATGCTCTGGACAAAGGTCTCCCAGTCTTCAGTGACTGCATTCAGGGCAGTGTTGACCATGAACTTAGGAGCTAGTGTAGACCCCATGGAAGCTAGCTAGTCTCGAATCCCTTGCAACCTGAGAAGGAAGGGATCAATTTCTTCTCCCTTATACATCTGATACTGTCTTAGATAGTTCTCAAGCAACTTCTTCCATTGAACAGAATTTCCCTCATACAAGGTGGTCAAGACCTCCCACATCCCCCTTGTTGTGTCCTTTTCAACAATACGTGGGACCACATGATCCTTGACCCCATCCAAAATCATGAACTTTTCCTTCACTTGAGCCTCCTCATATTTCTTGAGAGGATCAACATCGACCGGAACAACAACCATCTTCAAGGCATAATCCTTGATGCGATTCTTGTCCAAGAATGTTAGGATCCTGGCTTTCCAGATGACAAAGTTGGATGCTCCATCCAATTTGTCTTGATCCCTCCATCCATTAACTACCATCTCTTCTCAAATGAGTATCGAACAGAATCTCTTCTCCCTCTCTCGCTACTACCCCAACAAGACTCGGATGTAGATTTATTTGGCGCTATAAATCCTCTAAGGGACAAGTTCTTTCTAGACTCCCTCTGAGTCCTGATTTCCTTCATGGAAATCCTCCCGCTAAATAATGTCGAATCACCCTTTCCTAATCCTCCTTTACCGCTGCTCAGCAACCCAGATCTAGATTTCTTTGGTAAGAAATTTGTTAAGGCAGTGACTCCCTCTACCTCGGTTTCATCTCCACAGACATTGTTTTGCAACAAAAGCAACAACATCCCACCAGCACCTCAAATTAGATTTTCACTTCTCCTTCTTCCCCAACAACTAAAGAATCTAAGCTCATCCGGCTCTAGGCAGTCACTACGTGATCTAGATCAGCTCCTCCTGGCCACTGTGTCACTCCTTCCTAGTCCATAAAGATGGTGTGGCTCTGCATGAGCCTGATACGCCCCTCTCTTCTTCTGCGATGGCCTAGAAAGATGACACAATCACTACGTTGGCTCCTCCCAACTACTGCATCACCCTCTCCTAGCCCAGAATGCTGACGCAGACACTATGTGAGCCTCTGCGTCACCATTTCTGCACTGCATCACCATTCCTCTACATTCTCTGGCTCTGGAACAATGTTGTCACTCGGGACAATTGCCTCTCTACAACAGATTTGTTGGATCTCTCGATTGATGGCTTCAATATCCTATGATCTACAATGCTCTGATACGATGTGAAAATTTCTGAACCTTTACAAACAAAAATCGTACTGCAGTCATTGGTTTAGCATCTCCTACTTGTTATTTCATTCAACAAGTTATTTAATTTCATAAATAGTGATGAAAACACTATTGTAGACTACATTGACATATAGATCATAAACTGAAATGATAAATGAGACAAACACACAAGGGACACCGTTACTTTTGGACAACACGTCGCAAGAAAAACCCAATGCGGGAAAACTGGTGCAATAGATAGAGGGTTTTTATTATTAAGCAAGAAGAATCTGAGTACAACAGGTTGCCTCTCACACCAACTAAACTTACAGAGAAATCACGGTAGAAAGAAATACATACGAGGGTTTACCTCGCTCCCCAAGTCACAGCTGATCCAATCAGTGATTTGAAAACCTCCTAACAAACACTGTGAAGTCCCTATGCAATCACTACGTGGGCCAGCATCTTGCTTATTGAGAACTGTGTCACCCCTTCTCTTGGATTGATTTGCTGGATGAAGACTATTATTCAACCCACTCGGCTTAAAACCTCGCTTCTCCAACAAAATCTCGGACTACTGACTAATACTCTGCACTACCATTGCAAGAGCCCCTCTAGACTGTGTCAGCCCCTCCTGGGTTGCGTAGGCCTTTGGGTTGCCTCCCTGATGTTGAAGTTGCCTCTCTAGTACATACCCTTTGGCTCAAAAATTCCTCCCTGATCCAAATCTCTGCTTCTTCCCCTCTCACTGCAACTAAGATCACTGGTTCGATTTTCTCAGCAAACCACACCCCAGAAAAATCGAACTGACTGATCAACTTGGTGTCTCTCCAACTAACCCTCAAGCCTCCCCTTATACTTTTCCTGTTGATGAATCAAAGACCAAGATTAAGTCCCTAATCAATGGCTAAGATTAAAACAAACTTAATCCTCACCTCTTAGAAGCTTCTCACCCATATTTTTATTAATACCCATTAATATTTTCCTAAGTTTAGACTTAGGAACCCCGTTAAAAATATTAATTATTTTAATAACTCACAATCTAGGTGGAATTTCTTCAAACGATTTCTAGGTCTCGGAGATCTTATGTATTCTAGCCCCTCTGAAAAATTTCAGAGCTAGAGAACATATGATGCTACCCAAAAATCAACACGATATTCTCGTTGGATTTGTCCATGATTCAATATTTTTCATTTATGACAAAATTAATATATTTACAATAATAGGAAATGCAATGAGCTTCGACATAGCATCTTATATGAAAGATATTGGAATTTTACAAACTTCTTGATGTCATCATTGTGCCCAAATTTTTCCTTGGTGCTAACCTTATTTTCCAATGGTTTCCATCGATTAAGATCATGCATCCATGTAGTTAGCAAAAACATGCCTCACAACTCCAATCCTAAAAATATAGAACCCGTACTTAGGATGTGAGGTGGACACATTTCACTATAATAAAAGAAGAAACCATTATCACAAATCAAATTTATTAATATAGTGAGCGTCGAGAGTTTGGTAAGAGTCCATAGCCCTAAAAGTTGATTTCATCAAAATTGACCCATGAATTGCATCCTTGGCTTATGCTTCATTGTAATCTTTCACCATTCTCACAATTTTGTCAATTTCTGCTTGGCTCAATATTCCTTTATTATTTGTAATGGTTGTATTCTTGGGTTTTTCCCTCACCTTGCCTTCCTTACTAGTATCCTTTATGTGTTCCTATTCTGCCCATATATTGTAAGTGCAAAACATATCTTTAGGAGTCGCAGTCGAATTTCACAGAGGTAAGGTTTAGGCCTAGCATCATAACGGATGATAGCAATAGAGGAATTGGGCTAGGATATTATTATGCACTAGAATGTTGGCCAAAGGCAGAGAAACATATATTGATCATGGTTGCAATTTGTAATGATAGAAGAATTTCCCTATGTCATTATGATGCACTAGCATGATTAAGAAAAACAAAGATGCGAAGTTAAGTGCAGCCGATCTTCACAGGGACAAGGATCACATAGTTAAATGCTTACATTGTGAAAACACGATAAACAATAGAAGGGGCTCAATATCGATGCATTCACACTTATTAGTGACAAGGCTATGAGGTTATGTTTCTAAAATGTGTCGTTGCACTACAAAGAGATCAAGCGAGGAAATTACGTGCATTCGAAGCTCCTAGAGCTAAGAGTTTCATCGCTATGCCCTTATCTTGCATAGGAGTTCTAGATCAAGGCAACGACCTAGACTTAGCACATTCGCAGTTTACAATGGCTAGGATAGAAGATTGGGGCTTTTACTTGCACATACGCACCACAAAGAAGCTTGTTAAAAATGTTGGCACAAGCAGAGTTCACAAAGATAGCCATCAAATGCTATGACTTTGATTTGTGCTAGTGCGATGAGATCTGGACTTAGGCGTGCTTTATTAAAGGAAATCACGTTTACTATCTGTAGGTAGGATAAAAACCAAATTTTGACTAAGTATGGAGATGATAGATATTGAGAGATTTCAAACATACCATTTAAAATAAAAACCTTCTCACAAAGAGTCATGGAAGTCAAAAAGTTACATGAAGACAAAATTTGCAAAACTGAAATGACAAGAGATCCATCCCAAAATTTAAGCATGAGAGGATGAGGCTTACTTGAGTTGGATGCGTTAAATAGTTGCATTCCACAAGGATAGGAAGGTAGCTTTGTGGAGGAAAAGTGCATAGATGCATTCAGGCGCGAGAGAGTGCAATAGGCCTCAAAGACATGACTACAACTAGAATATGCAATTGTGATAGTGAAACAAAGTGCGCTAAGAATTAACAATGTGATTGTGATTTTCTAATGCAAATCGTAAGGAGTCTTTTGATCGATAAGGGAATTTATGAAGTTTTGGGAAATTCTTCCCTTGGTGCAAGAACAAAATGCAAGCCTTTAGCACCAATAGCCTCCAAAATAATCTTCATAGCATGTGTTTCCATATGTTCTTCTAGCACATTGCATCCTTGCAACCAAAACTTTGTCCAAAACCAATGAACTCATATAAAAAATACAACCATGAGGTTTACGACTTGAATGTTGAACTTCGAAACTATTTGCGCAGTCTAGTTTCAACTAAATGAATTTGTAGAACTCCTACATAAACCTTTGAGAGATTTTTCATCTAATAAGGATGCTTGAAATGGATTTGTTTAACAAATGATATGAAATGCAATATATGCATGTCAAGGGTTAAATCTTGAATTCATAAAGGGCCTTTTTCCTAAGTCCAATTTAACATTCAACAATATATACTAACTTAATGATGGAACATGGCATGGAATGATATTACCCAACATGACGATGCAATTAATATGACTAAAAAGTAATGAAATTCCCATGAAGATTCAACATTTGAATATACAAATCAAAGAAGGTAATGGATATCATGGAGACATAAGGGTTGAATGTGCAGGAATAACAACCACTACACAAATCGTAATGCATTCAATAAGATGAGGATCAAGATGAATAAAGTGAGCATGCACAATATGCATCATGAAAGCATGAGCAAACATAGGGTTTGATGGCAGTTAGGTCATTGAAAGATCTAATCAATCTAAGTTGGAGCCTTGAAAAGCAGAGGGGGACCAAAATTTTAGGAATTGGTGAAAATTTTGGGTGTTGTTGTAGCAACTACAACACATGGAGAACCATTGGTAGAATCTAGTATCTCTATCTTAGTCACTTTAATAAATTGAGTCTTAAAATAAATGCAAGGAAGTATTGAATTAAATACCATGGGTGCCAATTGGGTTACTTAACAATTTATAAAAATGCCATTCATGTGTCTCCATTGTTAGGTCATGTCAATATTTAAACACTATATCAAGAGCCTGTGCATTCAATTCTTCAACAATAACATAGAGAACATGACGGAGGGCTTATTAAATTCAAAATTTTAAAGTGATTTTTTGGTGTTACTCCATTGCCAGCAAGCCTGTTCAGTACCCCAACGGAGTCACTCAATCGTTTGACTAGCATTTCTAATAACGAAAAGGTGAAGAGCATTTCTAATATTACTTTCATGACATATACTTAATGAACTCTCATGGTAGCAAATAGGGTTTCATTTGCTTTCCAAATATTCCCACATTCCATTCCCACATGAGAATCGTTGGATGCCCTAGAATATGTTGGAACATTGGTTGAACATGCTTTTACTAGGCATGTTTGTTGGGTTGTGCCATACAGTCATCAATTGGACTCACTAGGTCGAGCCCTTCATAGGACTCGCTAGGTCGATTGGTTTGTAGTGAAGTTCTAAACTCATATATCAAAGAAATAAAAGTTATAAATTTAGTATTATACTTCATTAACTATATATAAGTTTAAATATTATATATTATATATATATTATATATATATATATAATATATTATATATATATATTATATATATATTATTATTATTAGATATTATATATTCCTTGTTAAATTTAATACATAATTTTATGCAGTATTATTATTATAAATGTATATAAAAGCTATATATTTTAAACTTTTATGTAAGTTTTATTTTTAAAAATTATGAAACTATATTTATATTATTTGCATCTACCATTCCTCTGTCGTATCCATGTCCTTGCCTACAAAAATCTAGTGGATGTGTATCAAAATAATGGTAGCTTATTTTTATTTTTTTGGAGCTCATCTTGCTTATTCAATGAAATGACCTAACCCAAGAGGTTAATGCATAAAAATTTTAAATCAAGTATCTGAAATTCATTGATATGTTTGTTTTTGGTATTCCCTCATGTAATGCTTTCTTGAAACGTTTTTATGCTTCTATTTTGGCATGCCAAAGTAGTTTCCTATATATAGTGTTTGCTTAGGTTGAAATGTTATATTCTATTGGAGTTACCATGATTTTTAGGATTACATACATCCACCTCTTATATGTTTTGAGATTTATCGTTTACTTATATCAGTCCAACTTTAGGATATAAAAATAGTCCCAAATGATGTAGTTAGGAGTGAATCATCAATGGTGTTAGTACTCATGGTATATAAGCCCATTATGTAATAAGCTTGACTTACTAGTATTGTAAGAATTCTATGAACTATCAGTAATAATTATGTTACCATTATTACCAATATCATTACTAAGTGTGCTACAACTTACTAACCATTACCTATATTATGAGCATACTAGTAGACCATGTGTTTAACCTTGAATGCCATGTATTCTAGTTACTATTACCGATATGCTTTACCCTTGTGTATAGTATCTATACCTTTATAATGATAGTATGAAGCTTCATTAGTGTAATAAAGTAAGTCCTTGTTATGGTATTTGATCTATGATTGATTACATTGTTTAGATGATGATCTACGACAAGGTTACTAATCTAAACTGCTTGGTGTTATTTAACAAGTACAAGGAATAACTATAGCGATTCATATGAGCTTGTTCTTGCTTTATCTAAAGCTTGAACCAATGGCATTAAGAGTGGCTTTGTTCAAATAGTGCTTTCAAATCTTTCATCATTATGAAGAACATGTAACCTTATATATCTAATTATACAAAATACGATACATCCTAATATGTATAGCATTTCCTGTAATCAACCATCTCATACATGTTACAAACACGGTTAATGCAGGTGATAGGAGCAAGTGATTATGCTTATAACACTTACACATGGTAATCATAGTTATGAGGAGTCATCGTGTACAAATTCAGGTTAATGTAAATAAGTAATACAGCTACTACTAATTACAGGTTCATGCAGAGATATTGACCAATCAAATGCCAATTTTATTCCATATTAAGCACAATAGGCTAGTTTATTGATTGATAATTTACCAAGATCATCGTTTATGCCAAGTTTCTTTATGATTTAGTGTATTCCTCGAGAGGGAAAGATCAATCAATCGACTGATTAATCGATCAACCTGGCCTGCAGACCAACACCCACCCGGAGGCAAATATCAACAGTTATTCACCTACATATTTGTTTGCAGGGAGGGGTGCATTTTTTATAGTATTATCGCTTCCATGGGCGGGGCAAGACGACATATTGCAAAGTGCTTGTGTGTATTTCAAGTAAATTTAACTAATAACGTGTGGTTTAGATTTATGAAATGTAAGTTGAAAATAATTATATTATTTTGTATTAATGCAGAAAATGGTTACACAAGTTGTAACATATCTCCCTAGTTTAGGATTAGTTCCTAGAGTTTAGCGGTTTGGTTGCAACTTCCTAATTCCTGGTGTTGTACTTAATGATGTAATCTTTCATTCATGAATGTAGAGTGTACGAGAGTGATCTCTCTGTTCTGAGTGTAGTCTCCAGGTGCAGGCCTCACTTGTGAGCTACATCTCCTTCTTTTTCAATTATGTTCACATTTTATCTTGGTATTGGAGCTCAAATTGGGCAAGCCTGATTTTTTATCACCTTTTGTGATTGAAGTGCCTTTGTGGGCAACTTGCCCTTGTGGCAGAATTTCCTGTGTGGCTTGAGGTGCCTCTGTGGCCACGTGTACATAAGAGCTTTGTGCTCAATTGAGCAGGTGGACTGCAGAACACCTGGCTCGGGCTCAGATGTTTTTTAATTTCTGAGTAGAAGGGGGTTGGCGCTCTTTTCGCGCTGACAGTCGCACCAGGAAGTGCAACTGGCGTGTCTGTTCGGCAATTAATCGCACCACTGCGCCAAAATACCAGACTGGCTCGGAGTTTCACAGAAAAATCGCGCCAAGCATTTTGCCTTGCACTGATTTCATCTGGGCGTGGGTTTTTCTTTCGGGAGCGCGCTAATTCACCTTCAAGGGGATCTGTGGGAAGCCTCATCTTCATTTGATGATTTTCGAGGGGAGAAGATTGGAGAAGTTACAGATCTATCTGGGAGAGGCAGATCAGATCAATTTTTTTGGCTGTATTGAAAAACGACGAATTTGCTCATCAAAGTGGGATTGATTTTGCAGATTTTTCAGATATTGCAGATCAGTGGCAAAAAAGTGACAGATTGATTTGACAGGTATCGATTTTTTTTACTCTTGGGTAGATTCATTTTGTAGATCTGATCAGAATGAGTAATACGATGGAAGCTTATCTTCACGAGTCTGGAAAACTCGATGGATCTAACTTCACGAACTGGAAGTTTAAGATCCATACCTTGCTTGAGGGTGTGAACGCTTGGTCCATAGTTACAGGTGATCAGCTGAGGCCGAACGCAGGGACACAGGAGCAAGAATGGGATAAACGAGAGAACAAGGCGAAATTTTTGCTGAAGATGTCCGTGAAGGACAACATTATCCCACACATCAAAGACTGTAAAACGTCCGCAGAGATCTGGACGACCATCAAAAATCTGTATCAGACCCAAAACACAAGTCGAATTATGGCGCTTAAAAGCAAGTTATTTTCAATGAGGATGGACGAAAGTGAGACTGTTGTTGCATTTGTTGTGCGAATTAAATATGTGAAAGACAGATTGGGGGACAACGAAGAGGTGGTGTCTGACTCTGATCTTGTCTCAATCACACTGAACGGGATGCATGATGAATTTCAAATGTTTGTCACTGGATTGGTGGCAAGGGAGAAAGCGCCCACATTTGAAGATCTGACAGGGATCTTGTTGCAAGAGGAGGAGCGGCGGCAGAACCTGAACCCCCAGAGTGATGATCTTGTGCTGATGGCGAAACGACGATCATTCAGAGGGAAACAGCCACAGCAGCAATCACAGCAGAAAGGAGGAACATCGCAGAAGAGACCATATAAAGGTATGCTTGCAAATAATCCTATAAATAAATATTATTATTGTGGAAAGAAGGGTCATGTACAGAATGTATGCTTTAAGAAGCAGGTTGATGATGCAAAGAGGAAGCAGGCAAGTGCAAAGCATAAAGGATACTTTGTTGAAGAAGATAAAGATTTCAGTCATGAATTTCGACTGTTCACAGTGGACTGTGCCCTTTCAGCATCTAATGAGGACAATATCTGGTATGTCGATTCCAAAGCATCCTCTCACATGACAGGTAAAAAGGAATTTTTTTATAGTCTTGAAGAAAGTACATACGAATCAAAAATCTA
This sequence comes from Pinus taeda, assembly GCA_000404065.3. Classification (NCBI taxonomy): domain Eukaryota; kingdom Viridiplantae; phylum Streptophyta; class Pinopsida; order Pinales; family Pinaceae; genus Pinus; species Pinus taeda. Next base: position 5,547 of record APFE031346261.1, on the reverse strand, counting down.
TTTAGGAGATGATAGAGGATACGAGATTAAAGGTTATGGGGTGATTCTAGTCAAGTTACCAAATGGAAAAATTAGTCACCTTAAAAATGTTTTATATGTACCTGGAATTAAGAAAAATCTGATATTTGTATCCATGACGACTAATTAAGATATGCAAGTCGAGTTCTTCAAGACTCATTGTGTGATAAAGGATTGCAGGAAAGAAATAGTTGCAATAGGCATGCGCGTTGGAAGCCTATACAGACTGGATGTAAAGAGTATATCAAAGCGAGCCATGGTTGCAGGAGGATTGACAGCCGAACAACTCTGGCATCAGAGATTCGGTCACTTGAATTGTAGGACCTCATGCTATTGCAAAAGAAAGGTATGGTTGAGGGGCTCCCTATCTTTCATAATATTTAGTTAAATTGTGATGGTTGTGCCTCAGGTAAAATGCATAGAGAATAGTTTCCTGTGCATGATAGGAGGAAGGAAACAGATATTTTAGAACTAGTGCACACTAATATATGCGGACCTATGCAGACGAGGTCACTAGGAGGAGCATATTATTTTCTGTTATTTACTAATGACTGCACTAGATATTCATGGTTTTATTTTCTGAATAAGAAAAGTCAGACTTTCCAGTGCTTTATAGAATTTAAAACCTTGGTGGAAAAACAGTTTGGTAAGAGTATAAAAATTCTCCGATCTGATCAAGGGGCAGAATACAAGCTAGGGGAATTCATGAAATTCTGCAAATCTCTCTGGATTGTTCAGCAGTTTACAGTGCCACACACACCACAACAGAATGGAGTTTTAGAGCGCAGAAACAGAACATTAGTGGAGTGTGCAAGGAGCATGTTACAAGGTAAGGGTCTGTCTAATAGTTTTTGGGCAGAGGCTATTAATACTATTGTATATTTGAAGAACAGAAGTCCGACCAGGTATCTTGGCTTCAAAACTCCTTTTGAAGCTCTATATGGATTCAAACCAGCAGTAAACCATCTAAGAGTATTTGGGTCAAAAGCATTTGCCCATATACCCAAAGCTAATAGGAAGAACTTAGACCCTAAAGCAGTTAAATGCATCTTTGCTGGTTATGGCATAGAATTTAAAGCATATAAATCATTCAATCCTGAGTCTCGTAAGACATTTGCAAGCAGGGATGTAGTGTTTCATGAACAGGTACAGGAAGAAGAAGATGACATTGGTGATGACTGGCATATTCCATTGTTGATGGATGAAAACAGCAAGGATGAAAGAGAGAAGGAACATAAACAAGAGCAAAAAGAAGAATATGAAGTAGGTGATAATGCAAGCCCATTTAGATCCGAAGAAAACAAATTTGAGGTAAGTCCCCTACCAAGGAGATCAAGTAAGAAGACTCAAAAACCATTAAAATTGAGAGACTATGCTTTGATGTCAAATGTTTCGAACATTGTAGAGCCCACTAATTACAAATAAGCTAGTCAATTTAAGGAGTGGGGGGCTGCAATGAATGAAGAGATAGAATCTATTCTTAGAAATGACACTTGGGATTTAGTTGAACTACCTAAGAATAAAACACCCATAGGATGTAAATGGATGTTTAAACCAAAAATGAATGCAGATGGAAGTATAGAGAAATTAAAAGCTAGGTTGGTTGCAAAAGGATATTCACAGCAGGAAGGTATAGACTTTGATGATACTTTTGCACCTGTAGCAAAGTTAAATACAACCAGAATGCTTATTGCTTTAGCTACTAAATATAATTGGGAGCTACATCATCTTGATGTTAAATCTGCATTTTTAAATGGTGAGTTAAAAGAGGAAATTTACTCAGTACAGCTAGAAGGGTTTGTAAAGCAGGGGCAAGAACATCTTGTTTGTAGATTGAAAAAGGATTTATATGGCTTAAAGCAAGCACCGAGGTCTTGGTACGAAAAGGTTGATTCTTTCTTTTTAGAGTATGGCTTTCATAGAAGTTTAAATGACCCAAATTTGTATACCAAGTACAATAAGCAGGGGCAGATTATTTTGATTTCTTTGTATGTAGATGACATGATTATAATAGGAGATGCAGATGATTTAATCAGAGGAATCAAAAGGCTTATGGCACAAGTTTTTGAGATGAAAGATCTCGGAAGCCTTCATTACTGTCTGGGACTAGAAGTATGCAGAGATACTGGGAAAAATTTTCTTACCCAGGGGAAGCATGCCAGAAATCTGTTGGAAAATTTTGGTATGGATCAGTGTAGATCAACAGCGACACCTTTGCAGCAGAATCTGAAGTTGTGCAGTGATGATGGCACTAAAGAGGTTGATGCTACAATGTACAGACAGCTTGATATATCTCACAACAACCAGACCTGACTTGGCATACTCTGTTAGTGTGTTGAGCCAATTCATGTCAAAACCGCTTGAAAGTCACTGGGTAGCAGCAAAAAGTGTGTTGAGGTATCTTTGTAGTACTGTTAACTATGGCATTTTATACACTGGCGTCTGATGTTATTCTAGTAGGTTTTTCAGATTCACACTGGGCAGGTAACTTGGATGATCGAAGGTCCATCACAGGTTACGCATTCAGGATAGGATCCGGGGTCATAGCATGGAGCAGCAAGAAGCAGAGTATTGTAGCCTTGTCTTCATGTGAAGTTGAGTATCAAGCATTGTGTGCAGCGACGTGTGAAGCGATCTGGTTGAGAAGGCTTCTCAATGATGCAGGAAAAGAACAGAAGAATTCCACTTCCATCAAAAGCAACAACCAGAGCACCATTAAATTGGCATACAATCCAGTGTTTCATAAAAACACCAAACATATAGACACTCAGTTCCATTTTGTCAGAGAGAAACTACAGTCAAAAGAAATTATTGTTGAATATTGTAAAACTTGTGACAATATGGCTGATATTTTTACAAAGCCTCTTGCACGTGTGAAGTTTGAATTGTTTAGAAGGATGCTAGGAGTTCAGGACAACCCTTTCTCCATTAAGGGGGGGAGTTGAAAATAATTATATTATTTTGTATTAATGGAGAAAATGGTTACACAAGTTGTAACGTATCTCCCTAGTTTAGGATTAGTTCCTAGAGTTTAGGGGTTTGGTTGCAACTTCCTAATTCCTGGTGTTGTACTTAATGATGTAATCTTTCATTCATGAATGTAGAGTGTACGAGAGTGATCTCTTTATTCTGAGTGTAGTCTCCAGGTGTAGGCCTCACCTATGAGCTACATCTCCTTCTTTTTCAATTCTGTTCACATTTTATCTATGTATAGATCTAGCTCTGACAATTTTTTGACTTTCTAGATTTTCACATATTATGGTGCTATTGTGGAAGTAGATGGTGCAACAAAAGTTGCATATGATACAGATGAGGTAATAAAATGCACATTTCTAGCCTCACAGTGTTGTTGGTTAGGAATCAAGAGATGCAGGTTTCCATGTATTACAGTTTGTGGAGGAGAGAAAAGGATGGTATTCTAGTCTGGTTATTTTATTCTTTAATATAATTTTGACAAATGCTACATGATTCAGACATCTATGGTGATCTATGTCAACATGCATGTTATACTAAACATTGTTGAGTTCATGCCAAGTAAGCATTAATTTCTAATCTATCTAATCCTTCAAAATCACAGGTGGTAACGTTTTATCACGTAAAGTAAAGGAGTAGATCAAATGAGAAATCCTACTATATAATATTATATTGGTTTTTGTTTTAATTCTTAATTCAAATGATTAATTTGCCTCAAAAATGGTTAGAAATTGTTTTTGCAACTCCACAAACTTGTGTTCTGGAAGAAATTGCACATCGCTGACATGGCCATTTCCTTGGTTTGGTTAATTGCTATGTTTGGCATGGAATCTACCAAAAGAATCGAAAATAAGGTAGGAAACTTGACATGCTTAAACTTGAACAATGTTGCACTCTTCACATGATTTCAATTTTTTTTTGCATTGAGAGCTCTATGTGCATTTCATAATCTTTGTTGTAGGGGTTTTGTGATATTTGCTTTGTATTTCTTGGCTATAGTGAAGTATACAATCATGGCCTTTCAATCAGATTAATCTAAGTTAGTGTATCTTTCTAAATATAGTGCCACCTACAACTATTCATAGGATCCTTTGAGAGTATCAATTTCTTAAGGGTGAACCCATTATTTAGTTAATCTCTTATCCTAAAATATGGACATTTTGTTGCTTTTGCACTCATGCTTGTTCTTACATATATTTTTTTGGCATTCTTGTGATTAGTTGTGTGATTTATGTAAGGAATACCTATTATAGGACCCTTTGCATATGGCTGCATAGTAGCATGACCTACTGTAGGTATAAGAACAATAGGATGATTCATGTAAAAAAATAATTGATGTGCTTATGCAGGGACCAAAATTTATTATGGTTGGGCCCAATAATTTAGGAAAGAGCTCTCTTGCAAGGATGTTGCTTAGCTGGGTTGCAAGCTTGAGTTGGAAGCCAAATTTTGCGGATTTTGACATTGAACAAGGATCCATATCCTTTCTTGGATGCATTGTTGCAACCCCCATTGAAATGCCAATTGGTCCTATTGAAGGGATACCTCTTAAGATGCACAATGTCTAATTTTATGGGCACATGATACCAAGGTAAACCATCTTTGATTTAAGGGTTCATTGGAAATCTATTGTTCATAAATTAGTTTTAATTGTTTTGGTAGCAGCCCTGGGTTGATTTTCCATGTAAATGAAAGGAAATTATAAAGGCAAAAATAAGACCAAGATCATAGGACAGTTATTCCAAGTTCAATGTTGGGAAAAACATTAAAGTGGGGATCACTTGCAGTTAATTAATGATTATGGAAATTGGTATTGGCATTGACAAAAGGAAAAAGGAAATAAATGTCAATTAATTCGAGAAATAAAAGAAAATAAGAGAAAATGAATATGAAGAGACAAGAATATGCATGCTAGGTAGATTAAAGAGAAAATACAGGAAAATGAGAGAAAAGAGGAAATGGAAAGGAAGAGACACTAGACACCAATGATCAAAAGGCATCTTAGAAATAGTTAACAACTTTTTGATCGGATTTTGATCAGTTTTAGTTTTGTTAAGGAAGAAATCAAACTCCAAAAGGAGAGAGAAAGCACTTGGACACAAAACAAAGTAAACTTTGAAATGGAAACTCATACGATTACCCTTTTTTTGAGGTAGCAAAAAAATCATCCGATTTTGAAAAGCGCTAATTCAGAATACACTTATTTTTTGGAGCATATTTTTGACAATTTAATTTTTCTTATGTATCAAATATAAATATTTGCCTTTAAATGTTAATGATTTTCATGTTGATTTTGAAACGTGTTGATGTAGCATCAACCCCTTTTTTTAGAGGGTTTATTTTTGACGCTTTAAATTTTCTAATGTATTAAGTATGGATATTTTTTTTAAATGTTGGGGATTTTCATACGGATTTTGAAAAGCATCAAAAAAAATTTAAAGAAATTTTTGACATTTCAAAAAAAATTATGTCCTAATTATGCACAATTATATTTTAAAGGTTGATTACTTAACAAATTTTCTAGTTGTCTTATTTCTCTTTTTTTAAATGTTGATT
>APFE031346258.1:0-28311 GCA_000404065.3 Pinus taeda | reverse complement strand
GATGAAAAGGGAGATGTAATTCATAACCAAGATGGCACTGTAACAAATAATATGATTGGTGCCTTAACATCTATGATTCTAGAACATTGGTGTGGTTGTGAAATTGAAATAGCAAATAAACATGAGGTTATTTTGATGAACCTCAAATGCCATAAAATGTCCCAATATGATGATTGTCACAGAGATTGGATGCAACGGATATATGAAGTAAAAGATTCCAAAAATCTTCTTTGGAAACAGGTATACGTTGCTGCTTTACCTTCCAGATTTGTTGATTATATTAAAATGCAGGATATTTTCCAGTTGCCCTTCGAGTCATATACATGGGGAGAAATCTATTCTCTTATTACAAAGACTCTAGTCAGCCTTTGCACCAGTTCAAGAGTCAACAAATCCTTAGAAAAATTATCTCGGTTGCCGGATAAAAAATCCATCTGCAGTAAATATGGATTAACAGTTGATGATCCATTGGTTAAAAGAAGAAAGTCTAAGAGAAGGGCAAAAAGAGAATTTAAAGAGACTTTCTACAGAAATAAAAGGAATTACCCAAGAAATAAAAGAAAATGTTCCACAAGGGATAAAGCCCCTAAAAGAAAAGGTTATTATAGGTACATTCCAAAAACCCACTACTATAATCCTTCTGACATTCATTTGCACACATCCAAGCAAGAAAAGTGGAATAAAATAACTTGTTGGGTGTGCGGACAGACAGGACATACAGCTTCAAGATGTCCTCAAGGCGAAGAATCCAAACTTGAAAGAGGGAAAAAGACAGCTGTTTATGCCCAGAAAGCTAAGCAAGTCAAGAAAGAACATTCTAGCCCGTTTTCTTGTCTTAAATGTAAGTCAAAATTCCATACTACAGAACATTGTCCAAATCTTCATATTGCAGCTCAACAGCACCAACTAGAAGATAATTACTCTGTTAGACCCGTGTTCAGTTATGTATTCTTGTTATTTATGAGAGTCATTAGTAGTCAATGTATAAGGTTTTTAATAAAAGTAGCTGCATCCTTTTTAAGACGCTATTTTGATTATTATGAAATGTATAAATTTACAATAAAGTAAAATATTACTTATGAAATTAAAATTATTGATGAATAAATTGAATTGTTAGTTGTTAAATTTATCTTCTTATTTTACTATAACAGGCGATAACAGGCGACTCTTATTGTTTTCAAATTTTCAAAAAAATATAAAAGACACTCACTTTCTATCTGACCAAATTTGGTTATGATACAAAAGTAAATGGAGTAGTTTAACTACCATGTTTTTTCCCCTTATTTTTTTTTTTTTTTTTTTGGGCTAAAATGTAACTATATAAAATGTTTGTAAGATCATAAAAATTAAAATGTATTTTTGAATTTAACTATATAAATGTTGATAAGATAATTTTAATAGTTTAAAATGTATTTATAAATGCATAAATTAATTTAGCATTTTACAAATTTCAAGGTACTGATATTTAAAATCATATCACTGAAATTAACAATTCCAAGAAATTGTTACTGAATTGTGAGTAAAATTGACAGGAAAAAAAAAAAAAACTAACAGTTAAACTACATAAAACAACCTTAGAATATTAGTTATCAAATGTAGATAGTCATTTACTCTCTAACTTCAACTATTGTGTTTTTCAAATATTTTCTCATGGGTTTTGGAAGAATAAAATAAAATAAAATAAACTTAATCCCTTGCTCAATGAAATGAAATTTTGAAATATAATGAGATTGTTCAATCTATCTGGATCATGAAATTGTTTTTTTAACATCAAATTAAGGCCATTTGAATAACAGTGACATTGTTTCACCATAAATGATGCATTTTCTTATATGTAATGCTAAAACATAGGATAATGGAGCAAATCTAAGTGTTTATTTTTAAATTATCAAAATCAAATACATCAAAGTATGTATTTTCAAATTATCAAAAATAAAGGAAATTTTTCAATATTCACAAACAAATCAAGAAAAATAATTGGAAATAGGATAAAACTATTATTTCCTAGTTTCTCATAGGGGATAGAGTAGATGATGGCACTCGATGGTGAAAAGGTCATCTGTTGGAAATTCCATGGGAAAAAGTGCAATCCCGAGTGATTAAAGTTATCACAACTTTTTTGTTTCTTGTACTTTTTAGGAGCCTCGGCTTGAATATTAAAACATCAATTTTATGTACTTTTCATACTCAAACATTGAAGTCATAAGTTACACTATTGCAAATTTTCACACGGTAACTTATCACTTGAATCATGCCCTAGACATGGTAAGAAGTGATAGGTTTACTGGCTTTTCCAAAATCCTAAAAAAAGACATTTGAGGTGATAGGTTCTCTACTCAAAAGCTTTCACTTTGACAAGGTTCCACAAATAACCAACTACTTTAATTATGGCTTAAATAGATTCCCTACTCAGAAACTCACAGGTTTGGCTGGTTGTACACAAAAAAAAACCTATCACTTAAATGCTTAAAAGTAGAATATCTAAAAACACATAATTTTTGCAAGCAGGCCTAGAATTTGACATTCCACAAAACTTTTTTTTGAATTTTAGATATATTTGATGGAAAGGAAATTTTTGATGGGGAAATAAAATTTGAAACAGTAAATTTGACCCCTAAGGAATTAAATTGACTATGATATTCTAATGATCCATTTAAATTTTAATGAGTGATTTAGACAAAGATTCACTTAGACAATATGTTGCAACACCTATTTCTTGTCACTAGTTTTTGGTGGATCAATTAGAAATACATCTATTTTTTGTCACAATTTTTTGTGGATCTACTGAAAATGAGATTTTTGTAAGTACAAAAGGGAATACAGAGAGATTGGAGTAATGACATTCTCTAATTGAACAACATTGTTATACATTTCATTTAAAGATTTTCTAAGCATCACTACTTGCAAGCCTACCTCACACTCATGAATCTATATAAAAGGTAAAGCCACATGCATGAAAAAGAAATGGCCATCATCAAATTTCCATTTGACAGACAACATAAATTTGAAATTCCAAGCTTGTTTGCAAGCTTCAATATCCCTCATTTTGTTTCTAAAGTATAGGCCTCATTATAGGACCCTTGATTTGACATTTCCTAAAAGAACATACTCCCTCATTTTGTTTCTGAATCATAGGCCTCATTATAAAACCCTTGATATGACATTTCCTAAAAAAACATAATGGTGTGGTAAAATAAATATTTGACATTTTTTAATCTTTTTCATTAGAAGCCAGCATTATGATTTTTGGAAAAAAACTTAATTTTCTATTATTCAAATTGTACTTTAAATATAGAAAATAGATTTAATATTATGAGAAACTTTTGAGATACTTTGATTTAATACATTGAACATTTTAAAATTATAATTCTAATCATTTCTAACCAAATTTTGAATAAAAATAATTAAAAATTTGCTATAATAAAAAATAGAACATTTAGGGGTTTCATATTTTTCATTTGCTTGGGAATAATTTTAGGAATTTGCTTTCATTGATTTTGGCTTTCCATCAAACGGATTTGGTCGGATTTGGTATTAATCAGTTGATTGGCCTTCGATTATAGACTTCTATATAGTTTTAAATGTTTAAATGGTTTCTAGGTTTTGAAGAGTCCATTTTACTAAATAAGATAAAAATACTATGAATAAGGTGGATACTTCAGTGAACGAAGTCCCAACCCTGCTGGAAATTGTTTGCAGTGAAGACAGTCCCATCCTTTTGGAAGGTGTCCACTGCAAAATGGACACAACAATAATGTAGGTTGGACAAAACATTGGTTTTCACTTTTTGCTTTACACGTGTAAAGGAGCAGAACCAACAGCATAAAGAGGTTTTCCAATTCCTGATCAATACCCACAATCAGCAGATATTCTAGTCTGGTAAGCAGCTCAAGATGCAGATGTAGGTAGAGAAGCAAGACGAGACACCTGGTACAGATCCACCAGATCGAGATCGAACAGTGGGTACCGAAAATAAAATATGAATAATTAACAAGATCCAAAAAAAATCACAAAAGATTAACTGAAAGTATCAACTAGAGAAGTATTAACTGGAAGTATCAACTAGAAGATACCAAATAAATGACTGTACCAGAGAAGTAGCCTGAAGATACCATGGAAATGTCTGTTTTATGTTTCACTAACAGTGTAAGTCTGCAATATGTTGTCACGACACATTAATGTCACTGTCCTTTTCATGGGCAGTGTCTGAGAACTACTACGTACAATTCATTGTTATGTACTGCTCACTTTATTGCTCGGGTCACCTGTGTACAATTCGCATTTTAAGATGGTTTCCAGAGGTCGTGCACTATACGTTTGGATTTTAGTTAGTACCTTGAGGAAAGAGCCGATTTGCTTTCCCTGCGCCCTTATTGAAACCCGCTGTCCTTTCCAAACACATGACATCATATATATAACCTTTGCTTGCTTTGCATTCTCTAGTCAAGTCACTGTCAACTTCTGTCAGCTCTTTTCTTAAGTGGGTCTTCCAACAATCAAATCACACATGGTTGTCATTTTCATGGTTATAATCATTCTCATAGTTATTGATTATAGATGTAACCAATATTTTTAAATTTAATCTGGTTTATTTTGGTGGAGGGAGATAGAATGATTTTTTTTTTTTTTTATTCATGTTTAATTTTTGTAAGTGATATGTTGAGCATATACTTTTTTGAGACCAGTTGTTATAAGGCTTTGAGTCTTGAAAAATATCTTACTCTTGTCTATGAGTACTTAATTACATGGGAAAAAAGTATAAAGTGACTAACCCTAATGGTTAAGAAGATATGTTTCCTCCTAAAGGTCTCATATACCAAGTCTCTTGTGGCACAAACAAAGAGATCTCATACACCAAGTCTCTTGTCCCGAAAGTCTCATACACCAAACCCCTTGTCCGCCAAATCCCAAAACCATATCATCTCTCCTTTTTCAATATTCTCTCCTACATTATTTTCTTTAAACATATTATATACGGAGAACTCCCATTAATATTTAAAAAATAAAAAGAAACGAACTTCATTTAATATTAAAATAAGAAGAACCATACACAAAATATAAAAATAATGAAAATAAATAAATAAATCTGAATTTTGATATTTTATTTTTAAAAATTATACTAATTTAACTAGCCATTTTTATGAAGAGAAACCGACATTTATCCAACTGGAATTGATGATCATTAGCCTAAAAGTATTTATATATAAAAAATGACTCATATTATGAGTTCATCTCCAACACAACCAATCCAATATGTTTTGGTTTGGTAATTTTTTAATAAATGTAAGGAATTACTTGGTTTGCTTTAAAATTTCTTGCTAAAAAAAAAATTAAGAAAGTGTTTTTTAATCATCATAGTTATGATGAGTTAAAAGGTTAGGAAGGTCAATATTATAAGAAAAAAAATATTGTCTTTTTCAATCTTATTAGTGTCACAAACATGATAAGTTCTTTTGACCCGTTAAATTGTAGGAGTTGTTCAATACCTTGTTTCACTATAGAGCTCATGTTCTTGTTTTAGCAATATGGATTTTCTTCCTTATGCTAATCAAAACAAATAGATATCTTTTTATCTTCTAAATTAGGGTTGATCACCCCCTTATAATATCTTACTTTTCTTTTATCTTCTATTTCTTTATCACATCACAGTTTCTCCTTGAATTTTTAGGTAATAATATTTTAAATATTATCATTAATCTACCCATTAGGTGTAGACCAATTCGCTTGTGTGAGGTTTAGTCCCCACCATGTCATAGGTTCAAATCTCATGGGAGAAATTGAGGATGGGAGCCACATTTGGTGAAATTAAACTATGCCAAGGAGCATCCAAACTCGACTGAGCTTCGCCCAATCATAGTGATAACATCCCATTGGTGTGCAGATCCTTCTTCCATCCAACATTGGGGTTGGCTACGCCCTAGGCTCAACCTAGTTTAAAAATAATAATAATAATAATAATAATAAAATAAAGTAAAATAAAATAAAATTGTTCCAAGACTTAGCATCTCTACACCACCTCATTTTGAGTCATGGGTGGTTTTGACTTGAGTTAAAAGTAATCCTAGGAAGCCCCTTGTCTTCCATGTTGTTTATCTTCTTCTTGTACTTTAAATACCTAATAATAGTTGTGCTCTCAATGGGGGGAAACTCTTTTTTATGAGGAGGATAGGATAGGGTTTGTTGTCTTTAATTTTGAGATGATAAGTTACAAAAACTTGTGGATTTGCTCTATCTCTCTCCACAATTCTCTAGAGACACTATAGCCCCATACTTCACAACCATTTAAGATAACAAGAGCGTCAATTGTTTGAAAGAGGGTTTTTTTTCTTCTAGCATAACCAAAGGCTCAACAACCTACAATTATTTTCAAGCCCATAATAAGTCTTCCATCCTCCATTCGTCCTTTTCTTGATGTTGTAGCTCTAGTTACGCTTCTAATGAAATATAATTCGAAGATATTTGTATGAAGTCACTTCCTCCAAGTTGTTGTCAATATGCGATCATTTTGGATTTAATTATTATGGCCTTTGTTTTGTCAATGTTAATAGTCATACCCATAATAGAGCAAAAATGATTGAGGATTTTTAGTTGCTTGTTGAGATCAGAGGGACTCATTCACATAAGAACAATATCATCAATTTAAAGTAGAAGCGTGATGACTATACCAATCAAAGTCAAACACAACTTGATCCTGTAAAAGAAAACCATCTAACTTGTTAAAGTATATGCCAAAAGGGAAGGAGATATGAGAAGCTTTCTTATCTCCTATATTACAATTGACTTCTTTTAACTAGCCCTCAATTTTCCTGAACTTGGAAATAGCAATCATATAATTTTGCCTCAACAACTCTCAACCCAAGAGGAACTTTCAACTTTTCTAACCTATTCCAAAGGTTAGTCATGGACACTATGTCAAAATATTTTCTAAAGGCAATGAAACAACACAAGGGATTGATTTTATTATTGCATCAATCATTTGTAGTGATACTAAGTATCATAAGGTGGTCCACAATTGAACAATAGCTCCTAAATTTGGTTTGGCATTTAAGTCCTTTTCTATGATTTTTCAGCCATACTTTTATCTTCTATTCCAAAATAATTCCATATAACTTGGCTAAATGGGGGCTAATCATAATGGTCCTATAGTTAGAAGAATTGATTTTATCCTCACTAGGTACAATGAGGTTTTGAGTCTAGGGTTTAAGGAAGCCCTTCTTGACTGCTAAATTGAAGAGCTTATGGATGTGAGGGATGAGGAAAGGACCTCCAATTTTTAATATTTCTACTTGGTGGCATGTAATAGGCTTAGCTTCCCCTTTTGTGAGCTATTGAACAACAAACAATATGTCATTTATCCAAAAAACTTCTTCCTTTGTAGAAATAGTATGGATGTTATTTGTGACATTAGGGGATCCATAAATATTTTTAAAGTGGGAATTCTAGAACCTCAAGGAAACCATATTTTTTTTTTCTTTATTTTTACGAGTTACCATCTGAATGGAACATGTTCATAGTCAATTGTTTGGTTCCATATTTTACCCTGATAATTTAACTTTATGGATTCCGACAGAGGTTGGGATATGTTCATATATACACATAAGCAGGCATAAGACATATATATTCCTCATTTAGTCACCTAAGAGACTTTGACAAAACAACCAAGCATTTGTCCAATGCCTTCAAGTATTTCTGGTATCCAAAAATCAAATGGGAGAGAGTACAATCTGACCCAAACCGGTGTTGCCACGAATTCCTCCTTATCTAGGTTAAAACAAGCTTCCCAGTGTCGAATGTATAACCCCGCATTGTTGTAGAAATAGGGTCCTCCTTCAAAAATTTGAGCTTTATCTTCCAGACTAGAGAAAATAACCATGAAAAAGCCTTTTGGCCCCAACCTCAAATCAACCTCCCCTTTGGGTTGCCAAGTCTGTTGAATCCAACATTCTAGCTCCCAATGAATTTACAGATAAAAGTATGATCTCTCACACATTTTCTGTGGTCCTCCATGCATTTTGTGGGTATGACAAATCTAGGGTTTGAAGCAGCCTCGCGGATACACTGTCCTCACAAACCCATCTGCCATTTAGCACCCAATATTGGTACTTGGGAAGAGCGAGGAAACCCTCCCTGAAGGGTATGATTAACCTCTACATGAACACATTTACCAACAAGGGAGTTTTTGAAGGAAGGGGACACTCGGCCTCCACCCCCTGATCCTTATACTCATCGCAATGGTGACTTCTCCTGCAAATGTTAAAGAAACCTTAGACTACCGCATGTTTTCAGAGAAAAAGGCGAAACATAGTCCATGCAACCAGTTGTTGTCATAGACCCAATCATAGACCCAAGATCGAATCCAAGTTGCTCATATGTTTGAAACCTCAGAAACTAAGAGCTCGGATTGTCAAAGTCTTTTTTAGATCATGGGTGTTAGCCAAAGGGGTGTTTTTATTAAACAATAGTCAAAGTTTGTCATTGGGCAAGGTAGACATTCTCCCTTTTGCTTAGAAGAGGTTTGCCAATGAAATATCTTTATTAGACGTTGGTTTGTTGCAATTGCGTTGTGTGAGAGATGGGAAACAGAGACCCTCTAATTTGTTGCAATTGTGTTGTGTGAGAGATGGTAAAGAGAGACTTGTGACGCTGTGAACTTAGAAATGGTATATAAGGAAAAAATTTAGGTTAGCATTGACAAAGTTGGAATTTCATTCTAACCTTTTTTTAGCTGAAGAAATCGTGCTTGGCACAGCTCTCAGACATATAGAGTGTTTCTGGGAATGGGGCTGCGGGACTTGTGGGGACCGTAGGCATTCTAACTTGCTTCTGTCAAAAAAAATACTTAACCCATTATTGTATCTCAACCAAAAACCAAGACCTCATATTCAGAATCCAGACAAGTGCCAAAAACCACGACCTCATATCAGAATCCAAACAAGTGCCAAACTACAACTGAAGTGGATGGAAGGTGATAGGAATCTAGACAGGCGCCAAGATCTCATTGAAACTAGAAGAACCTTACAAGTGTTACCATTCCGTCCAAGCTCCTATCGAAAGAGTATCTCAACCTCTTATTGATTTCGATCTCAATCTTGTCGTTGAGGATTGGATACAAGAAGAGATCAATTCTTGTGAAACTTCATGCATAAAATTCATTTCAACTGTACAGATGAATCATGAGAGTGAAGAAAATGGCCTGGCCATAAACAGTAGATCGAAGGAGGACTAAACTACTGGGCATCTCCAGCATGTCAATGGTTTTTCTGGTGGAGCAAAGCACATTAAGCGTGGCTTTGACAAAAATTGCAACAGCTAAAAATGATAGAATCTGCCCACTTCAGTGTACGAATTCCAGGGCAGAGACTAATGCAGTAGAGGGTAGAGAAGAAAGAAAACTCGAACAAAATTTGGGCAAACAAGAAACATGAAGATAGCTAGTGCCTGTAGGTGTTGTAAGTTTCTTTTTCATGAGAGCGGTGTATCTTACCCAGATGGTGTTGATTGTTGAGCACACTAAGTTGTAATTAAAGTGGTGTATGATGCAGATGAAGCTGTTTAAACCAAATGGCATAAGTTGGAGATAAAGGTTTGAACCAGAGATCGATATAAGGCCAGAATTGTTCATGGAGATTGGAGCGGCCAGACAACTAATTGGCTATTTTCAACAATCATGTGCTGATTTCCACTTTTTCACAATCCTCTATACATTTAGCCAACTTTAATACATGTCACTGAAGCATCGCTATTGATTCCTGACACTTACTGTGCAAGACAATCAAATTGCTACTTTTGTCTGGTCTTCAGCATTGTCCGTGACTGAGGTGTTAAAGGTCATTTTAGGTTCTTCAGCATACCCTATGCTTGCAGAGTTTACAATGTGCGTGATTTTGTATGTTTATATTTGGAACTTTCTCTTCTGGTATTATAATCGTGTCTGAGTCATGGTTATGATTTCTATATAAATGCCCTGATCTGTTTATGGGCAGAGCTCAAACTTTCAGGTCACTGAAGTATGTATGTGCCTGAGTAATTTTGTAAATTCATATTAATAATATAATGTAATGAATAATTAATCTTAAGCTCAAATTTCTGGATTTGGTTGATTCATCTATCTAATTTGAAAGCAAATACGGATCAAGGTTTCTGGATTTTGTTGATTCATCTATCTAATTTTGAAAGCAAATATAGATCGAGGTGCCTATATTGGATCTCAAATCCAGAAAGCAATATGATGAATGATTTGAGGCCACCTATCAAGCAGCTTGAGTGACTCCTAAACTGTGTTATATGATATTGCTAGTTAAAGATGTGAACATGTTTTATGATAATGCTAATTAAAGATGTGAACATGTTTTCCTGAGAACTCTATTAACCAGATAACTCAGGTAGGGACTCTGGCTGCTACTAACATTTGCTGAGGTTAAACCTTATTTTGCGGTGACAAATTTAATTGAACTTTATTGTGAAGTTCTATCTAGATTTGTCCTCCTAGAAGCTCCAGGGACAAAATAGCAAAATTAATGTTGCCTTTTACTGTGTTTCACATAATTGCTCTCTGTCAGACTTGCGTTCTGTCATGTGTTCTTGTTACTTAGGGGATTCATTAGTAGTCAATAGGTAGGGTTTTTAATAAATGTAACCGCATATTTTTTAGATGCTTTTGTGATTATTATGAAATGTATGTAATCCATTTGGGTAGGGTTTCTAATAAAAGTAATTGCATATTTTTTAAGATGGTTTTGTGATTATTATACCTGCCGAAGCAGGTATATAGCGATCCATATCGCTTTGACTACGAATTAATTTTGTTTGACTTTTTAAATATCAACAACTATTCAATACTTTAACCAAATTTTTACTCAAAAAGTGAATTTTTAAAATCATTTAAATATTTTTCGATGGTTTTCATTGGCCATTCAGCGTTGGGGTCTTATTGCCGAACTTGCTTTTAAGAAGTTTGGCCTTTAACCAAAGTTTATTGCCCACGTTGAACTTGCTTTTAAGCGAAGTTTGACCTTTAACCAAAGTTTTTGGGGTATCATATTAATTTGGGTGGACTGATCTATTTACACAATGTTTTTAAAAAACATTTGGTCAAACAAAAATTTTATCCAACACCCTAAATCTAACACCTGTCACTCATTAGGGTTGGCTTGGCAACTCATTTCACAGAATAGGCTCCAGATGGCTAACATGCTCCATCTCGTAGGTAGGTGAAAACTTCACATAAGCTTGAGCTTTCAAGGAAGGGTGAACATGGAACTGGAAAATAGGCAAACAGGAAAGACCAAAGGCATTAGAGTGTACGGGTTGATTCCTGCAACAAAGCCATACATTACATTTCAAGGTACAAGGAAGGAATTCACGATAATTGAATGGCACAACAGAGCCAACAACCTGGACCCAACGGGGCAGCATCTGGGTACATACCACAACGCTTCTGTCACAGTGCTCGCTAACCCTTCATGATGCTGTGTACTCACTTTTTCTTTGTTGCTTTTGCTGTAATCTATATATAGTCTTTTAAGGTTGTAGTTATTTGTTAAATGTAAGCCCTGAGAGGCTAACCCTTCATGATGATGTGTACTCACTTTTTCTTTGTTGCTTTTGCTGTAATCTATATATAGTCTTTTAAGATTGTAGTTATTTGTTAAATGTAAGCCCTTAGAGGCAGACCCCAAAGGTCACCGTAGAGTTGGGCATGTAATATCATCATTAGGCTGCGTGGTGTCGGAGTAGAAGGATTTGAAATTCAATTTCTGTTTTGATTTATATTACATGCCTTTTGTAATCTGCTTCTGATTTGGCAAATGGGTGGTTGATTTCTACAAATGAGTGGATGGTTTTGATGATCGATTTGGCACATGGTTTTGCAATTCAATTAAACAGAGGATTTATTTGATGCTTTGCAATTCAATTAAAGTTCAGAGGATTTATTCGATGCTTTTGCAATTCAATTGAACTCTAGAGGATTTATTTGATGGTTTTGGGATTCAATTGAATTAAACAGTGGAGCATTTATTTAATGGTTTTTGTTTTCGCTTCAATTTACAAGAAGCCATCCACCAGTGCGCTTTGCGTTTTCATCGCTTTGTGGGACAAGGAATGTGCGTCGTAACAAGGTTGATGTGACAGGTTATCAATTCATTTAGAGTACCAAATTTACATTGCTTTTAATTTTGGTTTAAAGGAAGCATGCTTATTTCGCTACAAATGAGAGGAATGTTTCGTTTAATGGCATGGGTGTTATATGTTAATTTCAATTTTCTAGTGAATTAAATATTTTGGGATTTGACAGGTCAGAGAAAAGTCGTTTAATGGAATGGGTGTTATATGTTAATTTCAATTTTCTAGTGAATTAAATATTTTGGGATTTGACAGGTCAGAGAAAAGCAGACACCAATTCATAGAATGTTATACTGATTAGGTAATTGATTTTACACTGAAAGTAATTAATATTTTTTTAACAAAATAAACCAACAACGTGAAGTTATTTTAAAATTTTGTAAATGTATCAGGTTAATTCATTTTTTGATTTTAAAGGTTTTATTTATTATAGAATATCTCATTATTGTTATTTTTCTTTACTTTAAAATTGAATGACCCTCACTTTCTTTTTTTTCCCTGAAAAAGTTAATTGTTCATCAGATTGAATTACACTTTCTTTCTTTCGTTCTTTTTTTTGAAAACTTAATATGCACATCTTTATCTTAATTCTTACTTTTTATTGTTTGGATTTACAAGTAACTGATTTATGCAATTTATTTTCTTTTGTTGCTTTCAAAAGACCAGCTCCCACAATTTGCAGGTATGTATGGAGATCATGTAGAGGGACATTCAGTTGCTCGAGATTAATGTACTATATACGGACAACAACCATGACCAAACTTTCGGTTTCAGTGGAATATGTACTATATACAGCCAACAACCCATGACCAAACTTTAGTTGTTCAAGAAAACGAAAAGCTTGCAGCCGAGCATGAGGAGGATCGATCTACGAATCAATTAGTTAAAGTAAGTAATTAAAGTTTTCTTAGTTTTATGCAAATGCACAGAAATAGCTTCCTTCTTGTACTTCTTTTTTACATTGACTTTATCGAACCCAACCCACCCATCGTTTTTTTATTTTCATTTTAGCAAAAAGTATGATTAATTTAACTTGGGCTAAGAATTTATTCCATGATATTTCTTATAGTATTAGAAAACCATAGTGCTTTCATTTAGATGCATTTGACTAAAATTTATTTTCAGATTATTTATTAAAATTAGTAGTGAGAGTGATGATGTTATATATATCTATATATATATAAATAAGCTTTTCCTATTTCCAATATTTATATAAATAGAAATTGGTTTTTATCAAGTTTTAAGGATTAGGTCAATTTATTTAACCACAAATTAGCATTCAATCCATAAATAGTGTAGTGAATTTTATTTTTCCTGATAAATAGTGAACCACATCTACGATGGCATGGCCAGATTTCCAGCTACCATATCCTTAACCTTGAGCAACCATCCATAGTAATTTCTTCAATGAAGTTAGCACAATGTTGTGTAACAAAGCCAACCACATCTACGATGTCATGGCTAGATTTCCAGCTACCATATCCTTAACCTTGAGCAACCATCCATAGTAATTTCTTCAATGAAGTTAGCGCAATGTTGTGTAACAAAGCCATTAGTCTGCAGCCGAACAAGCTCCTCAATCCAATGTCTAGTATCCTCACCTAGAAAAATCAATTTAGTGCATAATAACTACGTTAAAGAAATTAAGGACTTACATCATAGCTGAATAAGATAAAAAGAAAAACGAATAGAGCTGCCAAGCCAAACACTTTTCCCGTTGGAAAGTTAAAGGGCAAGTGATCCAATATAACGCATTTTCAACTCGTCTGATTATGCATGGTGAACATGCCTATGCCTAGTGGGACACGAGAATTAATCTAGTTGTTTCTTTTAGAAATACAAAAGCCTTCCCGTGCATGGATTACATTTTGCAACAAGATGCATTCGATGAATTATTGTTTTCTGTCTATTACACAATGTGGTTGATATAGTTCCAGAGAAAACAAAATGTCAGAGAAAATATTGTTCCAATTGTATTTAAATTTTGCATGCCATATATGTTTGTTAAAAAGGGAAATGGTACAGATTAAATATTGTTCCAATCATTGTTGTATTTTACACGATATATAAATTTGTTCAGCTTTAACAAAAAAAAGGTTAACTAAAAATTGAAATAGTTGGATTTAACACAATATATAGATTTGTTAAGCTTTAACTGATAATGAAGACCTTTATTAATGTCTTGTGCGAACAGGTGGGCATACGGGCACATGTAGCGGTTGTGTGTTTTGCATGTTGTTGGATGTCTGGGTGTCTCGCAATGGCGGGCTGAATGCTTGTCCCTAGCTATTATATAGCGTCAGTTCATAGAGAGAACCCTGTTGTGGAAACAATTTCGCCTCTTGACTAGGTAGATACAGTTGACTGGACTAATGAAGTTCCACTCTAAGAAGCAGGACTAACAATGTATGGTCAAACTGGAAACTAATACTTGGTTACTCATGTGTCCTATGCTTCTTTTGAACTTGGTCAATTGACTTGGTTTATTATTTCAATCCAAGTTAATATACAAGCTATTTTCGGGAGGTATGCCCGCAATTTCGCCTCTTGACTAGGTAGATACAGTTGACTGGACTAATGAAGTTCCAGTCTAAGAAGCAGGACTAGCAATGTATGGTCAAACTGGAAACTAATACTTGGTTAGTCATGTGTCCTATGCTTCTTTTGAACTTGGTCAATTGACTTGGCTTATTATTTCAATCCAAGTTAATATACAAGCTATTTTCGGGAGGTATGCCCACAATTTCGCCTCTTGACTAGGTAGATACAGTTGACTGGACTAATGAAGTTCCAGTCTAAGAAGCAGGACTAGCAATGTATGGTCAAACTGGAAACTAATACTTGGTTAGTCATGTGTCCTATGCTTCTTTTGAACTTGGTCAATTGACTTGGCTTATTATTTCAATCCAAGTTAATATACAAGCTATTTTCGGGAGGTATGCCGTTACCTGCCGTGTGCAACCCGAACTTGTTATGAAATGTGATGTAATCCATTTACCAAACATGAAAAAAAATATTTATAAAATTAAAATTATTTCAATTATTAATCAATAAATTGAATAACTAGTTGTAAAAATTTATTTGATTATTAAATTTACTTTCCTATTTTTACCATACAGTTAACTTTTACTGTTTTTCAAACTCCAAAAAAATATAAAACACAAGTTCGTATCAAACCAAACTTTGTTATGATATAAAACAAAATGGAGCAGTCTAATTATTAGATTTTTTTGGGGTGTATAATATTTTTTTTGGAATTTACTTGTATAATTGTAGTCAATATTTTGAGTTATATGTGTTTAAAATGTATTTTTAAATGTATATATAGATGCAGTATCTTGCAAATTTTAAAGTATTCATGAAATTTACAATTCCAAAAAATTTCCGATTATATTTAGGATAAAATTAATAGAAAAAATGCCAAAAAAATATTTCTAACAATAAAACTACATGAAACAAATGTAGAATTGAGGCTTTTGTGATCCATCATAGTTGTAATAAGAGCTTCGACGTAAATCACATGAAAAAGACCTTTGTCGACGCGTTTCGAACCAACTAGTGTGGTTCATCGTCAAGACAAGTTGAAGAAAAAGATCAGGCCTAGCATGTTAAATACACTGAGCAGAGACTCCAACGGTTACCTAACAACTATTTTTGACTCTAGGACCCAGGCCAAAATTATTATTTAATTTTATTATTATTTTTACAATGTTATATTATTCTATTTCTAGAAAAAAGAGAGGATAGGTACATTTACTAACTGATCGAATAGTAATAAAAGTAATTATCAATAAAACAATACCGATGGTTATTTTAAAGGTTATTATTAAATTATTTATTGTTTGTATGATTTCCAATATATAAATAAATATATATTTTATATTCGTTTATTAATATCTTGATTAAGTATATATATGAGTTATTTATTGATGGTATGTTAATGAACTTATTAACTCTACTAATAATTAATACCATTCTTAAGGGTTAGTTGGAAAATTATTTAATTATTAATACAATAATATTAATTGTTATTTTAAAGATTTAATTATTGTTAGAATGATTTCATTTACATAAATAAATATATAATCTTAATTCATTTATTAATTAAAGGTAAGTTAATATGCTACAAATTTATTAAATTTACTAATTCTTAATATTATTATTATAAAAGATAAAAAGAGGAAATTAATTAATTTAATTTCGAGAGATAATATATATATATATATATATAGTTAATATATATTATATATATATATTATTTTAATAATGTTAAAAAGAGATCAAATTGTCTAGAAAAGCTATATTCCTTAGAATAAATAGCTGAAAATAAGTAACTAAATAAAATATCAATAACTGTAATACAAATTGCCCTAAGAATATATCATAGTCTAGATACATTATTAATAACATAATGAATTAAATAAATAATTACCATAAAAGGGTAAAGGACCTTCGTTAGACAGGATTAATACCACTGATCTTTTAATGAACATAATCACAATTAAATACACGAGGAGCTCACTAACTAGGAGAGAACATAAAGCAGCGAGCGATATATAAATACTCTAAAAGATTAAACAAAAGCCCCCAGGATGTCCAAAGGGGCTGGGGGGGGGAGGAAGAAACCCTAGGACGAGATGGCAGGGATCCAATTTCTACTAACCTTCCAACCATCATCTCTGTTGAGGTTATTGGGTCTACGCTCAATTTCAATAGCTTCCCTTAACTTGCGATGATGGAATCGATCAACTCTGGCAATGACCTTAGCTTCCTCAATACAGACATGGTGCTTAGTCTTTTCCACGTGCTCAGCTAAGGCTGAGGACTTTGTTCTACCATGCCTTAGGTCTGCAGCATGCTCGCAAATTCTTTGCTCTGAATGAAAGCGGTAACAAGCTAGTTAGCTAGTTTGTGAAAGAGCTTTAACCTGTAATCTGTGACATTTAGAGACATCTAGCATCTCGAGCGACAAATGTTCAACACCTTCCACCTCTTCCAACTCAGAGCACCATCTCACGCTTAGCTTTTGAAGCTTTGTCGCATCCAGCCCCCTGATTCTCTTCAGCTGCACACATCCCGTTGCATATAGGTCTTCCAAACACACCAATGCTGCCATACATGGCAGCTCCTCTAGCTCAGAACAGCCAAAGATACTGAGGATTCGAAGTCTTGTACACCGCCCCAAGCCCCGTATGTTCTTCACCTGGACACATCCGCCTGCCCATAGCTCCTCCAGACATAGCAATGCTTCCATACCCGGCAGCTCTTGTAACTGGGAGCACCTTTGGACACTTAGCTTTTGAAGCTTTGTGGCATGCTCCAGCCCCCTGATTCTCTTCAGCTGCACACAATCATTGGCGAATAGCACTTCCAAACATACCAATGCTTCCATACATGGCAGCTCCTGTAGCTCAGAGCAGCCAAAGATACTGAGGATTCGAAGTCTTGTACACCGCCCCAAGCCCCGTATATTCTTCAGCTGCACACATCCGCTTGCCCATAGCTCCTCCAGACATAGCAATGCTTCCATACCCGGCAGCTCTTGTAACTGGGAGCAGCTTTGGACACTTGGCATTCGAAGCTTTGTCGCATGCTCCAGCCCCCTGATTCTCTTCAGCTGCACACACTCATCTTGAACACCGCCGCAAGCCCCGTATGTTCTTCAGCTGCACACATCCGCCTGCCCATAGCTCCAATGCTTCCATACCCGGCAGCGGCAGCTCTTGTAACTGGGAGCACCTTTGGACACACAGCTTTCGAAGCTTTGTCGCATGCTCCAGCCCCCTGATTCTCTTCAGCTGCACACAATCATTGGCCAATAGCACTTCCAAACATACCAATGTTTCCATACATGGCAGCTCCTCTAGCTCAGAGCAGCCAAAGATACTGAGGATTCGAAGTCTTGTACACCGCCCCAAGCCCCGTATGTTCTTCAGCTGCACACATCCGCCTGCCCATAGCTCCTCCAGACATAGCAATGCTTCCATACCCGGCAGCTCTTGTAACTGGGAGCACCTTTGGACACTTAGCTTTCGAAGCTTTGTCGCATGCTCCAGCCCCCTGATTCTCTTCAGCTGCACACAATCATTGGCGAATAGCACTTCCAAACATACCAATGCTTCCATACATGGCAGCTCCTGTAGCTCAGAGCAGCCAAAGATACTGAGCATTCGAAGTCTTGTACACCGCCCTAAGCCCCGTATGTTCTTCAACTGCACACATCCGCCTGCCCATAGCTCCTCCAGACATAGCAATGCTTCCATACCCGGCAGCTCTTGTAACTGGGAGCACCCTTGGACACTTAGCCTTCGAAGCTTTGTGGCATGCTTCCAGCCCCCTGATTCTCTTCAGCTGCACACAATCATTGGCGAATAGCACTTCAAAACATACCAATGCTTCCATACATGGCAGCTCCTCTAGCTCAGAGCAACCAGTGATATTGAGGAATCGAAGTCTTGTACACCGCCCCAAGTCCGGTATGTTCTTCAGCTGCACACATGCGCCTGCCCATAGCTTCTCCAGACATAGCAATGCTTCCATACCCGGCAGCTCTTGTAACTGGGAGCACCCTTGGACACTTAGCGTTTGAAGCTTTGTCGCATTCTCCAGCCCCTTGATTCTCTTCAGCTGCACACAATCATTGGCGAATAGCACTTCCAAACATACCAATGCTTCCATACATGGCAGCTCCTGTAGCTCAGAGCAGCCAAAGATACGGAGGATTCGAAGTCTTGTACACCGCCCCAAGCCCGGTATGTTCTTCAACTGCACACATCCGCCTGCCCGTAGCTCCTCCAGACATAGCAATGCTTCCATACCCGGCAGCTCTTGTAACTGGGAGCAACTTTGGACACTTAGCTTTTGAAGCTTTGTCGCATGCTCCAGCCCCCTGATTCTCTTCAGCTGCAGACAATCATTGACGACTAGCACTTCCAAACATACCAATGCTTCCATACATGGCAGCTCCTGTAGCTCAGAGCAGCCAAAGATACTGAGGATTCGAAGTCCTGTACACCGCCCCAAGCCCGGTATGTTCTTCAACTGCACACATCCGCCTGCCCATAGCTCCTCCAGACATAGCAATGCTTCCATACCCGGCAGCTCTTGTAACTGGGAGCACCCTTGGACACTTAGCCTTCGAAGCTTTGTCGCATGCTCCAGCCCCCTGATTCTCTTCAGCTGCACACAATCATTGGCTAATAGCACTTCCAAACATACCAATGCTTCCATACATGGCAGCTCCTCTAGCTCAGAGCAGCCAAAGATACTGAGGATTCGAAGTCTTGTACACCGCCCTAAGCCCTGTATGTTCTTCAACTGCACACATCGGCCTGACCATAGCTCCTCCAGACATAGCAATGCTTCCATACCCGGCAGCTCTTGTAACTGGGAGCACCCTTGGACACTTAGCCTTCGAAGCTTTGTCGCATGCTCCAGCCCCCTGATTCTCTTCAGCTTCACACAATCGGTTGCCTCTAGCTGTTCCAAAGATACCAATGCTTCCATACATGGCAGCTCCTCTAGCTCAGAGCAGCCAAAGATATTGAGGATTCGAAGTCTTGTACACCGCCCCAAGTCCGGTGTGTTCTTCAGCTGCACACATCTGCCTGCCCATAGCTCCTCCAGACATAGCAATGCTTCCATACCCGGCAGCTCTTGTAACTGGGAGCACTCATAGACACTTAGCTTTTGAAGCTTTGTGGCATGCTCCAGCCCCCTGATTCTCTTCAGCTGCACACATCCGGTTGCATATAGCTCTTCCAAACATACCAATGCTGCCATACATGGCAGCTCCTCTAGCTCAGAGCAGCCAAAGATACTGAGGATTCGAAGCCTTGTACACTGTGCCAATCCCCGTATGTTCTTCAGCTTCACGCATCCGTCTGCCCACAACTCCTCCAAATATTCCGGCAATTCGAGGGGTTCCTGCGAAAACGAAATGTTCACGTCTTTCAAGCACGACAAAGATATTTATATGTGTATCTTGATTTTCTTCTACATAACCTTTCTAATTCATTCGATACGTTGCGGTGCAAGCTTAATAGGGACTAAATATACAATGTTGACACAACAAATTCCTATTTACCTGTAATTCACCTTCCCCTTCCCACAGTGTGTTTAATTCGCTGTCGGACACGTCTAGATACTTTAAATTCTTCACACCAACCCAGGAAGGCAGGGTCGAGTGGGGACACTCTCTCCATGTGAGCCACAAGAGATTTGGTAACTCCACCTTCCTCAAAATGCATTCCAAGAGATCATTTTCAGTATCAAGAATTTTCAAATTCCTGAAAATCCTTTCCAGAACAGCTTTATCAGTAGCATCAACGCCAAAAACATTATCTTCATCATGTTCACCATGAACCATCCGAATTCCCCGCACAGACCTTATTTTCTATCCATTGTTAAAAAAAACAATCGTTATTACATGTTCATTCAATAATCAATCCAAAAGTCATAATTTATAAAGGACTGAATAACTTAACACTTACAGCATCTAACAAATTACCAACGACGTTCTTAGTCCGGCGCCAATGTCGAAGCGGAGCCGAAGACTCAGCAAATTCTATTCTCAAATCCCTAACATGGTCATGCATACGTATTAAGTTGGAACTGTCCAGTTCTACTAAACATTTATTTTGGAGAGTTTGAAAACCCTTCCTTCCTCTCCAACCTGAGCTGTTCCATATTCCTATGGCCGTCTCTTTGTCTGTTCCTATAAAGTAGCATGCTATGTCTAAGAATATTTGTTTTTCCTGAAAATTAAGTTTATTATAACTTAGTTCAAACCTTTTATGGATCTCTTTCGGAAGTATGTGTTGGAGACTCCCCAATTCATCTTCCCAGTCAGATTGGTCTCTTCCATAAAGTAGTGCCCCAAATACTTTTAAAGAGAGGGGCAATCCCTTACAAGCTTCCAAGAACCGATCTACTAAAGCTTCAAATGTTGGCTTTGGATGCTGCTGGCTGAAGGCGTAGGAGCAGAAGAGAACACGAGAATGTTCTGGGTTAAGCTCTCTTAACCAATAAATGGATGAGTTTTCAACTTTTGAGCTTATGAGGATTTGCTTATCTCTCGATGTGATCAATATTAACCTATCCGGGTGGAGATCGCGGATTTCGACTGGCAAAAGTGCATGTACTTGATTCACATCATCTACATCATCTAATATAACTAAGGCATTACAAGATTTGAGAGGCTCTTTGAGCATCTCTGTACCTATATCAACACTGTTTACTGTCTCATCTTTTGAGGTCAAGCTTTTAAGAAGTTCTCTCTGCTTCAAATATAATGTGCCTTTGGCCCCATTATCTTTGACGTCATGCAAAAAGCACGATTTCTGAAAATCAGATTTTCTCCTATTGTAAAATTCTCTAGCCAATGTAGACTTTCCTATGCCACCTAAACCCCAGATCCCCAACATCTGAGATCTCCGACTCTGCTGTTGCTGCAATCGCACTGTATCTTCAAAATCTTTCAGTTTCTCGTCCAATCCTGTTGGAAATTTGGCAACGTGCAAATCTGGCTTTTGCTTTTTCAGTATCTCCAACAGAAGTTTAACCACCTTATCTACCAGCTCCACCTCCACCTCCTTGCTAGTAATTCAGAAGAACATAAATAGAATTGTGAGAAACCATCTATTTCTATTTATTAAACTTAAAATACTAACATATCCAAAGCAATCGAAGGTTGAGTTCTCACCCAATATTGCACGCCTTCAGCTCAAAACCGCTGATGTCTGCGACCCGAGAAAGTGCATTTCTCCACTTTTCAATAATCTTGGAGCCATATCGTGGCTTCTTTTTAGCAGTTTTCTTCTTTGCCAGGTTTTCTAGGTCTTGCGCATATTTTCCCTTTTTACCACTCGTCCACCGAACCTCAGAGGGCGGGACACCATAAAATACAGGAATGATTGGAGCCCCTGTCTGCAACATTTGTACGAGCTCATCTAGGCACCAATTTGATTCAGCATATCCGCGAGACAAGATCGCCACATGGACACAGGCGGTGCTGACAGCTTGTTTTATTTGAGAGGGAAAATTGTATCCCTTTTGCAACTCCTCCTGATCCAGAAAGGCGCTCACTTGGTTTGACAGAAGGCCAAGGTAGAGAGACCTGGCGAAAGTTTCCTTCGTATCAGGACCTCTGTGGTTGACAAACACTTCGTACCTCTGATTGTTGCTGGAATGAGTAGCGGTGGAGGCAGAGGCAGCGATGGAAGACGATGCAGCCATTGCAAGTTGGAAAACAGAAGTAAAAGTGGTAGGTAGTGATTGTCGATGCTATGGACGCAGGAAATAAGTTAAAGTTTCAGAAGCGCACTGAGATTGTTGTGAGGATCGGTGTGCAGTGGTATCGTTATATATTGCACACACATTAACCCTACGACTGGACTATGTGCGGCCCTTGCGGGTTTTCACCCTTTTTATTCTTTGTAATTAAAGAACCAAGTCCCATATCGATCACTAAATTCTCGGACACGTTATTCAAACTGTATGCTGACCGTCAACGACTTCTAGCCTGCACCATTTAGCCTTCCAAAGAGATCCTAACCCCGCATGTATAGCCTTACATCCTATTACATTTTTATTTCTTTTGTTTTTAACATACTTTTAAATCCTTAAACAAACGGACGGTCATTATCAAAAGACTATCATCAGATTACAGTAATAATAAAGTTCATTATTTGATTGGTTGGAATTAAATTTTAGGTGAGAGTAAAGTTCATTATTTGATTGGTTGGTTCATTATTTGATTGGTTGGAATTAAATTCAATTAACTATATATAAAATTATTTTAATAAAGACTTGTATGTTTTGCCTATTTTGAATTCAATTGCCTTCTGAATAGACATGGTGGGTGCATGCATTCTCTACATTTTACTTTTCGCTGTGTCATGTTGCGATACGCAAAGAGACAAGCTTGGGGCCACACAATTGATGGCTGTCACTACCAATTTAAAAGTAAAACGCGTGGGAACTTGACTGGAGAGGCGAAGCGGAAACTTGACTGGCCGGTTGGACAATAAACGAGAACTAATTCCTCCCAAAAAGCAAAGGTGTCTATCTAGGTGAGTGGTGGGACAATAAACGTGGACCAACTAGTCCAAAAAGTAGAGGTGTCCATTCAACTTTTTTGGTGGGGGAGTACAGCGGTGGTGGGAATACATCGATGAACCATATACTCCCGAGTCCCAACCAACATTGCAATGGTATACAACTGTGATACTTGGTATACATTGCAGTGCTGTCCATTCAATTGCTTTTTCTTTTTTGAGGGGGCGAATACCGCTGTTTGAGCATCTTGTCCGTCACTGGTGTGTAATCTTGGCTTCTGAATGGACGATGGTGGAACTATAGTCGGCACGCGTTCTGCACTCTTTTCTTGCTGTCAGTGGTCCCTACCACAGTAACACTGTAAAGTAAAACGAGTGGACACTTGATTGGAAAGGCCACGTGAACATTTTTTTGTATGGGCCGGTGACTGTTTAATGAATGATATATCAGTGGTGAGGGTAATAACGCGTACATATACAACAAGCGTACATTAACAACAACAAATTAACAACATTAACAACAAGCGTTTGCGCAGCAGCAGTGACAAGAACGAACAACCAACTCTACCCTTGGCGGGTCCTGTGCATCAAATTATAAATGAATTTACTTGGAGATATACAAAGGTCAGAGCGTATATCTAAATGAATAACTGAGTCAAGAAATTGCATTGATCTCAATCGATTGGATGTAGCAGAGGATCTTCTGGAACATGCCAAAACCATTGTGCTCATCAACAGACTAGAGATCGAGGCTTTTGTTAACAAACGAATTTTAGACATTAAATTTTACCTCGTCTTCTTCTTCTGTTAACATACAAATTTTAGAAATGTATAGATGCTTCCGTCTCTTTTTCCATTAACATAAAAATAGAAAAAGATATACCTTCCTTTAACATAAAAATAGAAAAAGATATACCTTCCATAAAAAAGAAAAAGAGATACCTGATTCTCTGTACTCATCCGTTTTCTTTGGCTTTTCCAGATCAACTAATATACTTTAGGGCACGTGTTTCACTTCCATTTTTTAACTCTAGGCTTTCACTCCGACTTTTTAGGCATTTCTGGCTAAGTCCTCCATCATAATTATTTCTATTTTACGGAGTTCCTCACTCCCACTTCTTCCAACGGAAAAGCTTTTTCAGCCCACTCATTTTTCCTAATAACGGTTAATTATTTCAAAAGGAACTTACTATTTGTGTTTATGTCGTTTTCTAAGTGAATAAATTAGGTAACCTGTTAATTTCTTACACATTTGAATTTCCATTATTTTTGGAGTTATTTGTTTTTTAATTATTATTATTTTTAAAACCCTATAAGTAAAAGTAAGAATTTAAAAATTAAAATACATTTCAAAAATAATAATTTATAAATTAAAATGGGTTTTAAAAAAATGCATGAAAAGTTAAAACAAAAAATTCAGAAAACATAAAAATGTATTAAAACTTTATATATTAAAAAAATGATTTTAATTTAAAATAAGAGACAAAAAGATGGTAATTTTGTTTATATTTCATACCCAATTGTCAACAAGTTGAGTGAAACAAGTTGAATGAGAAGGTTTACATAATTTTAGGATAACATTTTATCTTCAATGGACATAATGATGGTATATACATAAAAATAGGGAATTCAAAGCATTGCATTTCAATTTTACATCTTAGCTATGGTAAAATTTAAAATATGTATAAATATCTTATATTAATAAGATGATATTTTTTTTTTACATTTCAAATTATTTTTTTAACATAAATCAAATTTGATATGATTTTTTATCATAAATATGATAAATTAATATTATACTTAACGTTGAAATGTGATTTATTTTATAGTTTATGAAATTTAAATTTACTTATATTTAGTTTCTTTTTATCACAAAAATAATAATAAAAAATATTTATAACAATAAAATTAATTTTAGTGCTTTTATGTTACATAAAAAAGATTTTGCTACTGCTTTTATATTACATAAAATATTTTTTGTTACTTAATCATATAGGAAAATAATTAAAATTTAAGATGTAATATTTAAAGAAATATTAGTAACAATAAACAAATATTTTTATGATAATTATAAAGAAAGTATGAAACCTTATTAACTAGCATCAATGTAATTACAGGTGATGTGTCTTTCCATGAATAATGCTCAGTAAATTTGAATTAAGAGATAGTAGTATTAAGAGAAAGCAATATGTGATGGTTATCCCTAATCTTAGTTTAACAACTAAAATATCAAAAGTTTTCTAACTGTTTAAAAGAACTTTAAATAAAATATTTTAGTAATCCTTCTTTAATATGATTGTTTTAATAATAATCATTCTTATAGTGTATGTTTATCTTGCTATAAATATGTGAAAATATTTAATTTATATTATAAATTTTTTGGTTGTTTTCTTTTATTAGATATATATTTTTAAGTAAGATTGAGATTCAATGTATTTTAAAATAATCTTTGAACATATAAATGAATTAAAACATTTATATTATATAGAATATCTATTATATTTCAAGCAAAATTGATTTTAAAAATGCTAAAAAAATACAATTACAATTTATTTTGAATGTGTGAATGGATAATATATTCCCATATACATAGTTATTTATTACCTCAATAGAAAATTGATTGTTGGTCACTGAAATTTATCACAATAAGCTTCAGTATATTCCTTACATAACTTACCAAATAAATTTTATTTTTCTTTAATAAGTGCTTTACATTATGGATATATGTTGTGACTTAACATTACATTGAAAAATAATAAAAATATTTACATTAAAAAATAATCAAATTAATAGCAATGATTAAAACAAATTGAATTCATTTTTAGTTCTTTAATACAACGAAAATGTGTAATTCTTTAACTGGCTGACATGAAATTGAGATGACATTTAAATTAATATTCATATAAAATAATAAGTAAATAAACAAAATATTTTAATGTCCATAGTAGCTAACAAAATTTTATTTCTATTTCAGAGATATAAAACAATTAAAAAAAATATTGTTGCCTTTTTTCTTTTGAATATGGGGAAGATGTTTAATTCATTTATTTAGAATTATTTTAGTACCAAAATTGGATGAAATATTTAAGTATTCATAACAACTAATATATTTCAATATCAACTCTATACATATTCTGACAAAGATAGAGTGAAAGAAATATTATGATGTTGATAATATATAAAATATTTTAGTGTGAACCTTAAATTATATATATTTTATATATTATATTATATTATATATATAATATATATATTATATTGTAAGCTTGTCAATAACTTTATATTAGCAAAATGTACAAAATTTACACAACCAGGTGGAACCATCAGGTTTCGAACCATATTCCCACCATGGGGAAATAAATAGGTCATTGCTTGAAAGTTAGGATCAAAGAAATATCTATTCATGGACAAATCCAAACTTAGTAGCATACATAACTAATTATCATAATACAGGAAAATCCTGTGAGCATTTTGTTGACCACTAAGCATACAATCCATTCAAAAAGACATTTCAAAAAATTTTCTTTCCTTTGGAGGTTGTTGAGCCAAGTGTGTTGTTGGGCCACAATTGTCCTAGTGCATCTTCTGGCTCGTCCTCAACGATAAGACAACCATAATAACGCAACAATTGCTATACTTGTGCCTTATTAGCTCCTCCACTCACTCAACATCTTAGTTTCATGTTGTCAATCATGATTGAAGGGGAAGGTACTAGCGGAAGCAAGTGAGATTGAAAGGAAGTATATGCCATCTTGTGAGCTAGTTCGGGAATAGGAGAGTGTGATAGGAGAGAAGGAGATGTCCAAGGAGTGGATAAGGTCTCGTAGAGATTCGTGGAGACTAGTAATTCATTAGAATTAACATCCTTCCTTATGGAAGCTTATTTTGCTTATTGTTGCTTCCATAATTGTCTCCCTAGTAAACTTTTGAGGCTCAGTGCCCAACACCTAGGTGCCTTAATTCATCATCTTCCATGGAGGATACATTATGTGGTATACTATAATGAATATTTGGGATGAAGAGATTAGAGATTTTGCCAAATTCTACATCATGGGGATGACACTCACTACCACATCCATCACCTCCATTAGTTACACATCTACTCTCCTAAACCATAGTAGTAGGTGGGATAATGAGAATGAGGAATTTAGGATCACTGAGGGAATGGTAGCTTTTCTTTAGGAAGGAAATAAGAGTATGACAAGGTGAGTGACAAATCATGAGAAATTTGGGTGACAAAAGAGACATGAAATATTTAGACAAGAAAAATGTTTTCCATTGCCAGGTAGGTTAATGAGGCATTAGTGTTAAGTACGAGGAGATCACACAGCGGATACGGAGCAGTGGATCAGGCATCATGAAAATAAATGGATTAGCTAACTGAGTGGGCATATTAAATGTGGATGAGAGCCACTGCCTATGTGAATGCATGGTGATGGTAAATACAATCAGGAAAACCATCAATTCCCACGCAAATTAGGGGGAATTTTATATCAAATTAACATCTATAAAGAGAAAACAATTGAATGTAAAATATTTTTTTCCTGTGTTCTAAATTATTTTCCACTCAATAATATCATGGACATGTTAAATTTATTTAATACGTAATAAAATTTCATACCAAACATTTAGAAAATATTGATGGCAAGAAGAAATTTATTGTAAGAATAAATAAATAAAGCGAAGGATATTTCTCATTTAATTAATTTGTGCTTTCTAATTCATTGACATCATGGAGATGTATAATTCCTTCAGTATTTGATATGACTTAGAATTTAAAATACATTAAAAAAAGGGAAGATTGACAACTATGTATTTAATACATAAAAGAATTGAAAAAATTATAACTAATGATTCAAAACTTTTAACGGTGTCTATCTCAAAATGAAGGAGATGTGTAATTTTTTCCTTACTTATCTTGGAGTTGAAATATGGCACGAATGTGTGTGTCTATGTGTCTATGTTGTAGTAGTATAGATAAATATTCCAATTTCAACTATCTATATATTATATAGGTAAATGAAAAAGTAAATTATGATTAAAACATTTTAGTGGTTAGTAACTCAAAATGAAAGAGATATCCAGTTCTTCCTTCATTTAGTTGGTAGTTGACACATGAAAGATATATATA
>APFE031346246.1:0-11924 GCA_000404065.3 Pinus taeda | reverse complement strand
TGAAGAATGGAGTCTAGGAGATTGTACCTAGGCTTGAAACAAATCTGCGGTTACTTCCAAATGGATCTATAAGATCAAGCATGCAACTGATGGAAGTATAGATAAGTATAAAGCAATATTTGTGGCTAGAAGGTTCTCTCAACTTGAAGGCATCGATAATGAAGAAACATTTGCTTCAACAACATGATATACAACAATCGATCACTAATCTCTCTGGCAGCCTCGATGGGATGGAACATCCATTCATCAAATGGATGTCAAGACTGCATTTCTAAATAGCACTATAGATGAAGAAGTCTGCGTAGAAAAACCCTTGGGATTTGAAATCATAGATAGGAAGGCATATGTTTGTAGACTGAAGAAAGCATTATATGGCCTCAAGCAAGCACAAAGGGCATGGTATGCTAGAATGATGCATATCTACAAAGATTAGGCTTCACGAAAAGTTATGCTGATTCAAACCTAGATATTAAGGTTGTAAACAATGAACCTGTAATTATTCTTCTGTATGTAGATGACCTTCTCTTGACAGGCGTAGAAGGTCGAATTGAAGAATGTAAGGAACAATTTGCGGCAAATTTTGACATGAAGGATCTTAGGCTGATGCATTACTATTTGGGACTAGAAGTCTGGCAGGAACCTAATGAAGTCTATTTAGGTCAAGGAATGTATGTTATTGAGATACTGAAGAAGTTCGACATGATGGACTGTAAAACCATGACCACTCCGATGATCACAAACTTGAAAAGATTGAGGAGTTCTGAATCAAGCCATGTGGATCCCTCCAGGTATAGACAATTGATTGGCTCATTGATGTACTTGGTGAATACTCGACCGAACATATGTTTTGTAGTCAATTCCAAGTACTTAGTCAATTCCAAGTGGAGCTGAAGCATGATCATTAGATATCAGCGAAACATATTATGAGATATCTACGAGGAACTATTAACTACCACCTGAAATATGATAGAAGGAATGATGTTCAATTGACTGGTTATATAGATTCCCACTGGGGAGGCAGTGAACGGGATGGAAGAAGCACTATGGGAGGATGTTTTAGTCTAGGATCCTTTATGGTCTCATGGATGAGTAGAAAGCAAGACACTGTTGCTTTGAGTAGTGTTGAAGTTGAATATGTTGCAGCATGCAAAGTTAGCCGGGAAGCAATTTGGTTAAGGAAGCTGCTATCTGACTTGTTTGAAGCACTGATGAACCCTACAGTGATACATTGTGATAACACCAACTGTATTCATTTGTTTGAGGACCCAATGTTTCATTTGAAGACAAAGCATATCAACAACAAGTATCACTATATATGAGAGCTAGTACAAAATGGTGTGGTGCAACTATGGTATATCTCCACTGAGGAGCAGATAGCTGACATATTGACGAAATCACTTCCAAACAAGAAGCTTGTATACTCAAGGGACAAACTTGGTTTGGTGGATTTGTCCTCCCTAATTGAGAGCGAGAGATAGACACAACATTCTTGTCTTCACCGGGGAAGAAAGAATGGAGGATTGGGTAACCATTCAGCATTCGATAATCTTTGAGAATGTGGTAGGGCATTCAAGACAAGAGTAGTCGTGGACGGATATTCTTTGATGATTAGCTACCCAAGATAAGAATAGTCTAATGGGAGGTGTCTATACATCATTGGTCTCGCCAGTATTGTGCTCTGATCTTGTGGATAGATAAAGCTGTTAGTCAAGGCCTTGCTATGTGACAATGCTGGTTATTATGATGCTAGACAAATGGGCTACCAATTCGACTCTTCTTATGAGATCTCTTTAGATTGAGAATGACCATGTACCTCTAATGAATACTTCCCTAGTTAAGAGGGAGTGTTGAAAAATGTGTAACTAGGTTCGATCTTCATTAGTATGAAATGTATTCTTGTAAATGTAAAATGAAAAATAATTTATTATTATTGTTGAAGTATGGGTTTCATGCTCAAGTTTTTTTATTTTATAGGTCAAGCACCCATTGAGTGCTTCTAGGGTTTGTCCTAGGTATAAGAGTCATTGTCATATATGGAAGACCCTATGGGCATATTGTATATTGTAAAGAAAAAAATATATTTTGTCTTGAAAATGTCAAAATACCTCCAAAATCAAGTCGGCCTAATGAGCTGTCAAGTTGGCCTACATGAAGAGCCATGTCCACCCTTGAGGAAGCATATATATAAGAGGAACTTGTCCTCCACTTGAATCATTCATTTCACTCCTCTCTTATGCGAAGAAAGCAGAAGAAGGAAGTGCAAAGAAGAGAAGGACAAAGAAGTCTAAGTGTTTGGGTCTCTCTCCATCCTTCTAGAAGTGCAATATTAGGGTTTTTGCGCTGGGAAAGTTTGAGGTTCGATTTTGGAAGCAAGAGAAAGAAAGGCAAGCGAAGGTCTCTTAGGGCATCTTACTAGCCCTAGGACTCGAGTCAAGGCAAGCGAGGTCAAGGGGAAGGCAGTTAGAGGGAGATCGAAGTCTCCTAGAGAAGATGCAACAGTGACTAGGGAACAAAATTTCGGATCTACTGAGAGGTTGAAGATATTTCTGCAGGAGGCTAAGGAAAACTTGATCTTAGAGGGTATTTGTCCGAGTCTAGGTCATGGTATTCGTCAGTTGAAAGATCTGAAAGATAAGAAGAGATTTTACGGGTTTTCCTCTCAAGAGGAGGGGTTTTGGCCTTGGGCCAACCTATATACTGTGTCATTGTTCTTACTGTTTTTGGTAGCTGTTTGATGTATTGCACATTGGAATAAGAAAGATCAAAGCTAATAAGTAAAAAAGTAACACAAACAGTTACCAAGTTAAGGGAATTAGCATATACATTGCCCCATTGAATTCTCAATAGGTAAGACTCGTTTCGTCCTTGACAACGACGCAAAAAAATGTTTTTGCAAAATCTAGCAGGCAAAGTGACAACAATGGGGTGATGGTCCAATGTCCCGGTATGTAAGAAGGTCACCTAATAGGTATTTTGAAGTTAAGGTACCAGGTGACACACTGAGGGTATCTACAAGAAAGGCATAATTTTGGCTCAAGGCTCCAAAAGGTGGCAATTCGCTTTCTTGATAGGGACCTATAAGATGAGGCACAAGAACTAGGGCTTGATTGGTAAGTTGAGTGTTGCGATGGCTAAAGGTCAAAACAAGGAGAAAGGGTTTCCAATAATGTATATGAGCAATATCAAGGGTTTCACCTTGGGACTAGACTAGGATTTCACCTTGGGACAAACAACTAGGGCAAAGAAATTTATGGACAAGATCGAAGTGGATGCCAAACAAAAGAAGAAAGTTTGTGGTAAATACCCTCCTCTTGATGTTTAGGCTCTCCAATCCCGCAAATGTACCTTGCCTAGGGATTCACACCAAGCCCTAGTTAGCAAGCTTAGCCTTAAAAGGGCCGAATTTAGAGAAGAGGAATTTATGGATAAAATAAGATTGATCACCAACAAAGGAAGCAAGTTCCTAGATGCTTTGGAGAATGGAGTCTATGATTTAATTGAATGACCAATAAGTTGCTAAGGACGCTGAATTCTTGATGCCCTAGCACCAAAAACCATAACAATTACCTATGCAATGGATTAAGGAACTTTGTGTGAGGGCTAGTTAAAGTTCACCACTAGGAAATACATTCACATGTTATTCATGAG
This sequence comes from Pinus taeda, assembly GCA_000404065.3. Taxonomy (NCBI): domain Eukaryota; kingdom Viridiplantae; phylum Streptophyta; class Pinopsida; order Pinales; family Pinaceae; genus Pinus; species Pinus taeda. Next base: position 8,276 of record APFE031346246.1, on the reverse strand, counting down.
TAATGCATGCAATTGTGACATCTAGATACCATTCAATAAATTTTCAACAAATTAGGGCACAATAACAAACCTTAGATTCAACATATTCCATGCATTAGACATAGAGAATAAATATTCAATAATGAGTTCACTTACAAGATAACGTGCAAAAGTTTCCATCTATTGATCCAACACAATAGCTCCAAAGACAAACGATTTGCTCCAATTGTCAAAATGCATTCATAGAAACCAATTACTCCACAAGAGAAGAAGGTTTAATTGCTCAATAAGGCCGAAATTCCAAGTTGTTGATTTCTGGTAGCATCGGATGTGCTCTAAGTCTCAAAATTTGCAAGGGGGCTTAGACACATGCATTCTCCAATACCCAAAAATCATTTTGGGAAATTTCACCCAGAGGTAGTTTTATTAAAATAATTAATTATTTTTAATTTGACCCTAAGTCTAAACTTAGGAAATTAAAATAATTAATGGGTATTAATCTAAACTGTGGGTGTAACTTCTAGAAGAAGACGAGGATCAAGCCAAAATGATCTTAAGCCATTGATTAGAAGTTAGTTTGGGCTGTTGGTTGTCCAATAGAAAGATATAAGAAGAGGCTTGATGGGCACTTGGAGAACACACATAGAGAGTTCAAAAGATCAAATTTCTGAAGTAGAGCAGCTGCCGGTGAGAAATTCGAAGTGAGCTTTTGTAATGAGGGGCAAGGATTGTTCCGGTTGGAGATTACTTCTGATTTGGGAATACTCAACAGAGAAGGCAGAGGGAGATCCGGGAGAGGCAGCGTTGAGCCAGAAGAGGCTGATGCAGAGCTACACAAGGCCACGAAGAGGCAGTGTAGGGGCAACGCAGAAGCCTTAAGGGAGTCCGAAATTTGTTGGACGGTTCGATTTCTGTAGCTGGAAGTTGCGGTGTGAGACTGGGAGAGAAGAAATATGAATCTTAGAGGAAAATCGATCAGCCGGGAAGAGTGACGCAAGTCCTAGACAGTGTGACACTAGGCTGACGTAGACACTACACAGAGGTAGCCAGGGGCTGTTCATTGAAGGGTTGGATCAGCCAGGACTTCCAGTGATAATGTGATGTAATCTTACAAATCTCTCTGTCAGTGATATTCTTTGTAACTGGATTGCCAGGAAGGCATCCAAAAGTTGTATTAAGAAATTAATACTGCATAATAATAAATTCCTGAGAGTTGCTGCACCAGTTTTCCCGCATTGGGTTTTTCCGGGGACATTTGTCCAAAAATAACTGTGTAGATGTGTTGTATCTTTTCCTTGTTCTATTCTTGTTTCAACATATTATTTTAAATACTGAATGCTACAGTTGTATTTACTTCGATATTTACCGTAGAACATAGTAAATAACTTGTTTGGATTAACAAGTAGGAGAAGTAACATCAATTTACTACAGTAGGGATTCTGAGTTTAGGAATTTTCACATCGTATTAGAGTTGCAGGTGAAGCAAGAAGAACAAAGCCAAAAGACTTGGCGTTGAAGGAAGAAGGGAATTCGAAATTCTTGTAGAGGCAACAATTTGAATCCCCAGAGGGTTTGTGTAGTTCAGGTCAGGAGGGCTAGATTTTTGTGGTACATCTCTCTCTAAGTGAGTCGAGAAAGAGGTAAGATTTCCAGATCGAAATCTGTCAGTGGCAAAGGGAGTAGCGTGACAAAAGCTTCAGCGAAGAGGGGTTTTCTGGTGGGACATAGTTTTCTGCAGGAAGTTGCTAGGCAGAAAGACGTTAGAGGGAAGAGAAAGACACAGTTGAGGAAATTCTTCCTTAGAGGACTTCCATCCAAGGAGTCCGAATTCTCACTAGCTGAGCAACAACGGAGACGGGCAAATCTACAAGCTCCAGAAGGGAGTGCGTAGGCCAGTCTAGTGCTTCGCAGAGGAGAGAGGAGGCTATTCAACTTTTTCGATTGGCAGAGATGGCAGCTAGTGGATTGAGAGATCAGGATAGGTTGGATGGGACATCCAACTATGTGATCTGGAAGGCAAGGATGTCATGCCTTCTAGATGAGCATTTTCTCAAAGTCTATGTCGACAGTGTGGTTCCTGAGCCCGCATATCCAGATCAGCTCAAGAAGTACAAGGGAGAAATGGTGAAGACAAAAAGAATGATCCTTGATGGAGTGAAGGATCATATAATCTATCACATTGTTGGCAGAAACATTGCCAAGGAAGTGTGGGATGCATTGTCGACGCTATAACAAGGATCTTCTGAGCAGAGGAAGATGTACTTGGAGCAGAAGATGAGATTCATGCAAATGCAAAAGTGGGAACACATTGATCCGTTACTTGCAAAGCTTTAGGAGACCCAAGATGAATTGGCAGCTATGGGGTTAACACCTCAAGGTTTCGAGATGGTAAGACTGGCCCTAAATTCAGTATCTGAGGAGTGGCAAGTCTTTGTCCATAGCATCTTGGGTGGGGTGACTTTGCCAAACTGGGATGAGATGTGGGCAACTCTTAAGCAAGAGGAGCTGAGGGGGACTTGGTCAAGTGTAAACTTGACAGAAGCAACAACAATGGGTTGAAGCCGAAGGAGGAGGATGAGAATGAAGCCCTCGCATTCAAGGGGCAACAAAAGCAACAGAAGAAGAAGAAAGATGTTTCAAAGATCAAATGCTTTAGGTGTGGTGAATTCGGTCACTACGCAACACAATGTCCTCTCAGGAAGAAGGACAAAGATGAGAAGCATGATCTGAAGGTTGCAACTGCGACTATCGAGGAGGATGAGTTTTCCATGAAAACCGAGATACCTCCAGGAGGGAGGTGGGCTGATTTAGAGTTGTAGTTCAAAAGAGCTACAAATGGGCAGGATTCTTGAGGAGCCCACCTCTCGGATCAATTCCCTTTATGGGAGCCCAGATCAGAAGTAATAAGATGGACCAGTGTTAGTTGGTGCAAAGGAGTGTCAAAGTGACAGTTGCAGAGGCTTGTAGCGCCAGAGACTGAGCCATGTAAAGCAAAGTTGGTAGCAGTGTAGATGGCACAAAGTAGAGGTTAGCAATAATGTAGAGGCTTCAGAGGGTCAACGTAGAGACTAGCAACAATGAGACTCCAACGACTAAATACATCATATTGAACACCAGTTCAGTGATTTGGGATACTTTTCTGTTGCTGATGTAGTAGCAGCAACAGTTGGAGAAGGTCGCAGTGCAGATGCAGTTGGCAGTGGCAGTGCTAGCAACAACATGGATGTAGAATTGAGAGGGAGTTGCCGTACAGATGTAGTGTTGATAGTGGCAGGGTCAGCAGCAGTACAGGTGCAACATTTGCGCAGTAGTTGGTGGATAGGATGTCAGACATCAACAACGCAAAAGGAGATGTTACAGAACAGAGTGATGCTTCAACATGATGCATTGTTAGAGCACATTCCTCGCTAAGAGGGAGTGTTGATTTCTGGTAGCATTGGATGTGCTCTAAGTCTCAAAATTTGCAATACCCAGAAATCGTTTTGGTAAATTCTACCCGGAGACAGTTTTATTAAAATGATTAATTATTTTTAATGGGACCCTAAGTCTAAACTTAGGAAATTAAAATAATTAATGGGTATTAATCTCAACTGTGGGTGTAACTTCTTGAAGAAGACGAGGATCAAGCCAAAATGATCTAAGCCATTGATTAGAAGTTTAGTCTGGGCCATTGGTTGTCCAATAGAAAGATATAAGAAGAGGCTTGAGGGGCACTTGGAGAACACACAAAGAGAGTTCAGAAGATCAAATTTTTGAAGTAGAGCAGCTGTCGGTGAGAAATTCAAAGTGAGCTTTTGTAGTGAGGCGCAAGGATAGTTCTGGTTGGAGATTTCTCTTGATCTGGGAACACTCAGCAGAGGAGGCAAAGAGAAATCCGGGAGAGGCAACGCTGAGCGAAAAGAGGTTGACGTAGAGCTACGCAAGGCCACGAAGAGGCAACGTAGGATGAAACTGAGGCAATGCAGAAGCCTTAAGGGAGTTCGAAATTTGCTGGAGGGTTCGATTTCTGTCGCTGGAAGCTGGGGTGTGAGACCGGGAGAGCAGAATTCTGAATCTCAGAGGAAAATTGATTAGCCAGGAAGAGTGACGCAGGTCCTAGACAGTGTGATGTTGGGCTGACGCAGACACTGCGCAGAGGCAACTAGTGGTTGTTCATTCAAGGGCTAGATCAGCCAGGGCTTCAAGTGATAGTGTGATGTAATCTCACAAATCTGTCTGTTAGTGATATTCTCTGTAACTAGATTGCTGGGAAGGCATCTAGAAGTTTATTTAGAAATTACTACTGCATAATAATAAATTCTTGAGAGTTGCTGCACTAGTTTTCCACATTCGGTTTTTTTCCTGGGACATTTGTCCAAAAATAACTGTGTAGATGTGTTGTATATTTTTCCTGTTCAGTTTCTTGTTTCAGCATAATATTTTAAATGGTGAATGTTGCTGTTGTATTTACTTTGACATTTACTATAGAACACAATAAATAACTTGTATGGATTAACAAGTAGGAGAAGTAACATTAGTTTGTTGTAGTAGGGATTTTGGGTTTAGGAATTTTCACACAAGTGTGTGATTATGATAAGTTCAAATAATGTCTCTATTTATATGAGGAGTTCGAGTTCCTATTTTAGCTTACTAGTCCCTAAACTAATAAAATAATGTGCTAGTGACAAGCTAGGTCACATGTCGACCTAGTAGCCAATGAACAAAACTCAAGCTCACCAACATGTGTGAGTGGTAGGAAAGAAAAAGCTGATGTCATCCATGTGTAGGCGTGCTTAGTGAAAGTATTGAGGGATCAAGGTGTCGTGATGTGAGTAGAGGCCCTCTAAATTCATCTCCTAGGGGTTGGTTGCTAGGTCTTTGTCAATCTCCCTCTGTGAACCCCATTTTCATTTTGGGGCACAAAAGTGGTCTCATGGGTCTCCAGGTGGTCAACATGCCTATCTTTGCTCTAGCATTGAGGGCTCTCAAGGTGGTGCTAGTCCTCCCATGTTTCAAGGTGTGAGGGCATTGGACCAACTACAGTCTCTCACGACGTCCTAAGCCGACTAGGGGCATGCTAGGTCCAGGTGTATCATCCCATAATAATCATCAATTAAGGGAAAAGTGCTAGAATGTTGTGGGTGCTAGAGGTGCCCATGGCTATGTGTGATGCTCTACTGTTGCATGGACTCCCACAACTCTCAACGCTTTACTTGTGGGTGCCAATATGCTCCTCTAAAAGTCTTGCTCTACTGCTGCATGAAGTCCCACAACTCTTAACACTCCACTTGTGGGTGCCATAATGCTCCTCTAAAAGACTTGGGCGCCAATTATGTTGCCCATGCCATTATGTGGAACCACCTGACAATTACACACAATATCTAGTGCTAACAACTCAATCATTGGGTACATTTAATCATTTTTGTATCTTAGTGAACCAAGCTTGAAGGTAATGGGCAATTTGACACTTCATACAAGGCTTTCCTTCCAAAATTAAGGCTTTGAACTTGTAATAATGTTACCTCCCTAGGTAGGAGTGCCTAATATACCACCCTATTAGGTGTTTCCAACCCCCAAAGGGGAAGTGACATGTTCTTGGTCCACCTTTCAATTGATAGGTGTCATGTGAGTAATGATGAAATGGAGGGGAGAAGACTTCATGGCCCAAGCTATGATGGGATCCTCATCCTGAGTGTATAGATGCGGGGAGGGATTAATCATGAATGCATGAGTTACCAACTTGTCTTTTGTTTTTCCACCTGTTTTGTGCACCTTTTACTTTTTCTTGATTTTTCTTTTTATTACTACGCATAGCTCAAAGGGTTAGAACTTGCTTTGTATGATGTATAGCAGTTATTACTTCCTTAATGGTTAGGCAACTCATTGCCCACGAGGGGTTTGGACATGCAAGGGTTCCTTCTCATAATATGAAGAGCAACATGTGCTCAGGAATCGAGTGATTGCCATAACGAGTGAGGTAGAGCTCATGCTAGGCTTTTCCCACATACTAATGTGTATGTCGCAGCCATCTCTTGCATTTTGATCTTCTTTTGTCTTTGCTTGTGGCCATCATATGCTTTTTCTTGTTTCGCTGCATCAACCTCCCGGGGCCAAGTTTCAGGCCCTACCCAGATACGAGGATGTATGGTGCCAAATCCCAGAGAACTAATGCTCAATTGAACCTGAAGAAGGGAGGTGGAATGTAGGGCTCACAATGTAAGATGGAATGTGGTGAGTATGGAGTAGGGAGAGATGGGACTATGCTATTTTAATCGGGGTTTCCCAAGTAGTGCCTCTCCTATACTCATTGGACCATTATGGGAGGTCCCATTGGACTAGGATGAAAAATTAACCTCCAATTTATGGTGAGGAAACAAAATGACGGTCAAAAACTCTCTTCCTTCCAGGTAGACCCCATAATCCATGTCAAATGCCCAAAATACAAACAAGCAAAAGCACCTGATTGCAAAATGAATAAATTACCTTTTGATCAGGATCCTGCCTTCAACGTATGCTCTTCCCAAATGGGCGAGGAAACATATGACTGATGCAGGTGGTGGAGAAATGAATGGCACATTGTCATTGGCTGCTGGCTGCCGTTTGGAAGAAATGGCAGGAGATGTGGTCACCCACTTTTGGTGCGTAACACGGCCATTGGTTGAGAACTTGTGTCAATATTTAGCGAACTTGTGCCTATTAATTACTGGCTTGTCAATGCTATTTTTACTTGCATTTGGTGGTTACTCTTGAGTATGGCATGTCAAGTTTGAGCTATTATAATATTTTGGGTTGGGGCATATTGTTGACAATTTTCTCTGTTTTAGGCAGTTATTAATGCAAAATTTTAAGCATTTAAAACTTAAAATACCAAAACAACACCATTATTTTCTGAGCAAGAGATAGAAAAGGGGAGTTACTAGCAGTTTTGAGTGTTTGTGAAAAAATATCAAGTGATTTAATGCAATGCTTTGGCATTTGCATTTGGGAAAATATGAGATTACTAAAAGCTTGCTTTGTCTGAACTTTTGTCATCTTAGGGATATTTTTTAAGTGCATGGGAGAGTTGGCAGTGCTTTGTGTAAATTTTTCAGTACATGATAAGTAGATCTGCACTTATTAAACAAACCCCTAAGCTGGGAAACGAAACTGAGTTTACCCCTACCAAAACAGTGATGCACTTATTAAACAAACCCCTAAGCTGGGAAACAAAACTGAGTTTACTCCTACCAAAACAGCGGATAAAGGGATGCTGGATCTGCATATACATCCTGAGAAAAGAGACAACAAGCTTCATTTGCACCATCAAACACATCTCTGTGTATTGACTTTGGAAAAAAAGAATCACATTGCAATTGGCCCAGAACTCACTGTCTAACAAACCTAGTGGTGCTCGTTCTGTTTCTTTTATACAATAAGAGAAGAGTGCCATTACAATGTAGCTAGACACATGCAGAGGAGTGCCTCACTTGAGAAGGTCAAATCCTAACCCTCATCACCTAGGATTAGTTTGTTGTTATCGTGGATGATGTCTCCTAGAATATCAAACCACTGGAATAAGTTGGATGCTTGAACTCACAATCCCCCACCACCTTGAGGAGTGTGCCCTCGTAGAATAGAATAAACTCACCATTAAATGTGCCTTTCTAACTTGGAAATTGTGCTATCTCTAAAGATAGGGCATGTTCCCAAGCTTCCTTGTGTTCAAGCTTATGTGACAAGGTGGCATATACCAACCTGTGCTGCTCTCTGATAGGTGTAATCCATAGGGTGTATTTCTTTGAATATAAGCAGAGATTCATTTAAAAACCATATTCTTATTCACCGTGAATAAGATCTTTCTATAATTACGAGGCTTGGTAAATTCTGGATTAACATTGATTGAATAGTCCGTCTTTTTTCCTTTTAATTTTTTTCTAAATTTTCATCTGGGTATTTGTAAGTGGGTGGTTATTCTACGATACAGGTGTGACAAGTGTAGGATGGGTTCTGGCTGAACTAAAACAGCGCGAAACACGCATATGGATTTCCAAATGAATTCAAATGAATCGATTGAGCAACAATACTCAATAATAATACAGAGATATTTACAAAGATAGAAACATCAAGTTTCTATGTAGGATTCAGTTTCATATAAGAAACTGCTAAAGAAATGAAAATAGCAACAGCTAGGAGAATGAGCATTAATCTAAATTAGAATTATTCTAATACCCTCCCTTAATGCTCAATCTATTTACAACACCAATAGACCCCCTGAATTGTTCAAACTTAGCAGGACCAAGTGGCTTGGTGAAGATATCTGCAGGCTGTTCTGTTGTGGG
>APFE031346220.1:0-11393 GCA_000404065.3 Pinus taeda | reverse complement strand
AGGCTTATCCGTAGTCCATAAAGGCCCTAAATGAAAGCCCTAATCTGCAGCATAAGAAGGCCTAAAGCCACAATTTTTGGAGCCCTAAAACACAGCTAGAAAGTGACCCTAAGACGCAACAAGAAGTGTGGACATAGCCGCAACAAAAGGAGTACTATAATAACGTGAAGGATCTGTGATAAAGCCACATCGTTGTAGGTGACAGCGTGGACTAGTTCAGGGCTATTTGGGCATGATAGGACTGTTCTTAAGCTCAGTTTGTAGGGAAGAAGAAGCCGCAGAAAAGAGGAGCAAGGGTCTGTTGTTTAAGGACTGTTTGGGGCACTAATTGAGGGGACTAAAGTTACAATCCATTGTTGGGCTAGGCCGTAGGCTTTAGGAGCCACATTCTAGGAGGATGGAAGCCCTATGAGGCAGCGTATAGTTGGAGGGACTCTATGAAGGAAATCTATTGTCAACAGGTGGGTTGTTGGGTGTATTTAGGGTGTTGTAACAGTTAGAGTTTGTGCCCTAACTAGTGACCAGATTTTCCAAGAAAAGCACCAGTCTTTGCAGCATGTAAAAGGTGCCTTAATCTGTGATGCAGCGAAGAAAGGAGGATTGCAACTTCATTGTGTCATCTTTATGGTGAATATATTTTATTTCTAATATCTTCTTTGGCACGTTAGTATTGACTTTAATTCATTGTACTCTATCTCTATCTCCTTGTTGAACTATTGAAGAATATAAGAAGAATTGATCAAGGGTTTCCCCACATTGTGGTTTGTCCCTAGTTGGTACCACATATTGTGTCCTCTTATCTTGGCTTGTCTTCTACTATTTATGTTTATGTTATATATGCATTTTACTATCATGATGGTGTGATTGCTAATCTAGAAATTGATATTGGGATAATAAATAAATTTGAAGTAAATTTCTCTTAACCATAGAAGTAATAAGTGTTGGATTATGTGAATGGTAAAATCCCTGAGCCTCCATCAAATGCACTAGCTGCTACAAAGAAAAAGTACACCAATGGTGAATTCAAAGTGAAGAATATTATCATAGATTCCATTGACAAGCGTCTAGTGGCCTACATCTCCGATTTGAACACCTCCAAGGAGATCTATGACAAATTGGTAAGCATGTTCAAGGTTAGTGATGCAAATCAAATTTTGTTCCTGAAAAATAAGTTGAAGTATATTAAGAAGGGAAAGGATGAGGATATTCAATCCTACTTCTTAAGGATCACCAAGATCAAGAATGATCTTCTATCGATTGGAGAAATCATGTCTGACAAGGAACTTACTATCACTACCCTTGGAGGTCTCCCACTTGAGTGGTATATATTTAGAACCACTATTCTCAATAATGATCAAATTCCGAGGTTTGAAGAATTGATGTCGAGATGCATTCAAGAAGAAACCAGGATGGTGGAGCAAGAGATGCCTTCTAATAGAGGCAACTCCACTACTTTCTCCGCTCATGCCAAAAGGAGAAATAATGCAGGGTCTAAAGGTCATTTCAATGGAAAGCCTGGATCTAAGGGAGGAAGGAAAGGCATATGCTTTTCTTGCAATAAGTTTGGCCACTATGCAAGGGAGTGTCCAAATAGAAGGGACACATCACATGATGATGATCACAATCATTCCAAGGGAAACTTCAACAATAATGATCGAAGTAATGACAGGTACAATGTCAAAGGAAAAAGGAATGCAGGTCATCAAGGAAATGGTCTACCTTCCAAGAAAGCAAGGAACTCCAGGTATGAAGAATCTAATGTTGTTTTTCATAAGCAAAAGGAGTATTATCTTATATAGGCCCTCTCTAGTACCTCTCCTCCAAACACTTTGGGGAATTGGCTTATTGATAGTGGTGCTTCAAGGCACTTCACCAGATACAAGGAAGCTCTCGCTAATCTAATAGAGAAGGAGACAAACTTGGAGATTATTCTTGGAGATGATGCCACCTATCCTATAAAGGGTGTAGGGAATGTTACTCTTCAATTGAATCAGGGTAACATGATTCATTTACAAGAAGTTATTTATTTACATGATCTCAAAAGGAACTTGGTGTCCATTTCCACAATGGAAGACAAAGGTTACAAGGTGGCATTCATTGATGGAAAGGTACATGTTTGGAAAATGAATTTTAAATATGCTTTTACTCTTGGTTTTAGGGTTGGAACTTTGTATCAAGTTGCTAGAAGTCCATTGGGAGCCATGTTGTTTCCCTGTACACTTGCATCCCTATTAATGAGGCCTTGGAGGTTATCAGCCACTTAACAGATCTTGACACTACTTGGTTAGTTGAGATCTGCCTCACTTCCACCTTTTTCTGTTTTGAGGGAGAGTTCTTTGAGCAAAGTTGTGGGGTAGTCCAATTTAGCCGTTGCCCTAGTTAGCCGTTGGAGGCTCTACTCAAGCTATTTAAAATGCAAAGCTCGATCTCATTCCTCAACTTGTCCTGAAGATGAACCGCACTAGTTGGTTCGAAACGCATCGACAAATGACAGATCTTATGATTTACGCTGAAAAATCTCTCATAAACCTGATATGGATCACAAAAGCCTCAAATCAACTACTAATATTTTGTTTTATTTTCTTTTCATTTGACTTTTTCTTGTTGATTTTTTTTTCTTTTTTTCTTCTATTATTTCCATTTTCAAGAATTATAGTTTCTCTCCATATTTTTAATTTAAATTTACTTCATATTATATTAAAAATATATTTTAATAAATTTAATTATATATACATAAAAATACACAGAAATAAAATAAATAAATAAATAAATATATAAAGTGTATATATATGTGTTGATATAAACAATATTAATTAATTATATTTTCTTATGGAGTTGTTTTAAGTGACATTAAGCTGAAAAAAAATTGAGGTGAAATCTTGATTTGTGTTATTTAAACTGGGTTTTTCACTGTATATATGGATTTAGCACCTTGAAAAACCCCTAGGGCACTTCCATTGCACATAGGTTACCATCAAACTTGTGATTTCAATAAATTCCCCCAAGATTTTAAAAAAGATAGTCCTAGAAAAACTTCCAAAAAATCAACAACTGGTTTTTTTTTATTTTCTGTGATAGCATTCAACAATACAATATTTTATTATTTGTTTATTTTTGTGATAAAATTTTTTACCTTATTATTTTTAGTTTATTAAATTATATTTATTAAGTAGCAATATTACCTACTATATAACCCTAATTAAAATTATGTTCTAATGCATTATTTTTAATTATCCTATTAAAGCATCTAAATATATATAAACAGCTTTACTATTTAGAAGTTAATTTTAAACTAAAACATTAACCATAGAAATCTAAAAAGTCATCCACGTATGTTGGCGTCAGTGGGAGCGACACAATGGAAGGACATATATTAAAAGGAAGAAACCTCTATAGATAGGCAAGCAAATATAAAGCTCACTAGTGACGAAGGCACTAACCACCATGACCATCATGTACCAGCAGATTTGATATTAAAAGAACAAAACCAAAACCAAACTATTGATATTTAAATAAAAAGTATATTACAGTGTTTTATATGGTAATTGAAAAGAAATTTGTGATTTGCAAATATTAAAATAAATCACTTACATTGGTGGTTGACACTACAACTAAAACATTAACTAATTGTAAGATTGTTTTCCTAAAGATAATTTTTATTACTTTTAATAAAATTCATTTAATAAAAATAATTTATTTAATTATAGAAATTTAAATTATTAAAATTTTGAAACTCATTTTGAAAAGGAAACTTCGCCTTGTCTATAGATGAACCAAAAAATAGTCTTTGTGCAATTGGATCAAAAAGGGTTCATAGAAGTCTATTTAAAGAGAACGAAATAAGGGACAAAAAGCCCACTCAGTTGATTCCAAAATCCAACAAAAAAACATAACAAAAACATAAAAGATAAACCCAATCAACTCCAAAAATGTGAATTTGCAATCTTGCATCTCAAAATTGCAAGGCAGACGTGTACTGAAAAAAATACACATAAGTAATTGCTATTCGCTATATCTTATTGAAATGCACTTCTAAGTACTAAAATAAGTACTAAAATAATATGTTAGAATTCGAATTTTACAGAGTGATGTAACAATATAACTAATTGCTCAAGCAAGCAAGAAAGAGATCTGTCTGTTCAATCATCACTTGTAACCTTTGTAAGGAAGTGGCACATTGCTGGGATAGCACCACCGGCTCATCTGCAGCGTCCTAATAAAGAGGAGGATGAATTCCAAGCATAGCTGTTTCAAGCAAAAGTGGTTTGAAACATCAATATTTAGTTAATCCTTCAATTCAGAATTTTTAACCACCACGAATGTGTATTATATGCATTCTACATAAAACTATAATTACTTCCAATGAAGAGGAAGACTTGAATGTCACAAGTACTATGGGCTTTGAACATCTCAATCTTATTTTCAAGCATAGTCTTAAATCGTATTATATGCATTCTACATAAAACTATAATTGCTTCCAATGAAAGAGGAAGGCTTGAATGAAACAAGTTCTATGGGCTTTGAACATCTCTACTTTATTTTCAAGAATAGACTTAAATCATATTATATGCTTTCTACATAAAACTATAATTGCTTCCAATGAAAGAGAAAGACTTGAATGTAACAAGTACTATGGGCTTTGAACATCTCTATCTTATTTTCAAGAATAGACTTGTCTTTATCAAATGAGGGCCAAAACAGCAGCAGATCCCATCTGGAATAGTAAGTATTTGGAAAAATCTGGAGTTTGGTACTAAGTTCAACTGAGACCTGTAGACTTAAATCTAGAAAAATGCAATCTTCTGAAGCAAAAGGTCCAACATTTCCTACAAGACTCTGTATAAGCCTGGAAATCCCAACATTTTGCTAAGTCACGTTAAAATGATCAAACCCAAAGTTGTAGTAGCTTTCCAGCCCGACAGTGTCAATAACTCCCACATGACACATCTGTAACAAAGAGATGGGTTTGATTGTCTTTCCATCTTCGGGCCTACAATGACGCAAAAGATAAGGATATTTAAATACAGGTATCGAAATAGGTGACATGGAAACAATTATGTCAGTAGGAACAAGATACAAGCCCAATAGGTAATCAATATGCACCTAGCAGAAGAGAAATAAATGTTGTATAGGCTGAGATATATAGCATCTATTACTCTACTCCTATTCCACATTGTATATTCCAGCCTATATTATGAAGGTATATATTCATTGCCCAATATTAATACATAGTTTGGGAGTCTGAAATTCCAAAGCAAAAACAGGGATACTCTGAAAAGAATTCATAAAACCAACAAGCAAACAATTTCTGGGAAGCTCACTGCATTCCGTCCAGGTAGACATGAGCTGTGCCATTGAGAGCACCCGATAAAGAGGTAATGTTCAGCACCCAACCTTTGGAACTGTTATCATATCCCTGGAATTTCTGCATAAAGATAATTCTAGCATCGTAAAGGCAAAACTTGTCAACTTTCCAGCATTGCTACCCACGGGAAAGCAAATTTAGGCTGAATAACGAGACTGGATTACTTGTTCAGTAAGCATATTGTGCAGGACCCTGACAACTTGAACACTCGATGATTCTCGTCCCATTCAGGATAATAGCCTGTAAAATTTCAAACTGAAGCAATGAATGCTTCTAGTTTCAACCAAGATATCCCAATCATCTCACTGCTTGCCACTACGCCACACACCTGTGGGGCCTTCAGGAAATTTAAAATGAATATAGCATATTTAGAAAGTAAAAAAAGAGAGCGTGAGAGAGCAGGACATCCTATACTTGTTCCAGGCAGAGTTAGAAACAGAATTCAACAAATTGTGGAAAATAAATAAAATAGTATTTGAACTCACCTTATTTTATGTATTGGTGGCAGAAAACAGAACACAGAATTTAAACTGCATAGCAGAAACCCAAACAAGTCAAATCATAACCTTCTTGCCTTCAACAAAGCTTGACAGATCAAAGCATTTAGATCATAAATCAATGAGTTACACGTCAAGATGAAACTTGTAAACAGAGCATCAAATATAGAATGAATTACACGCAATGACAAAGATTCGAATACAACATTGTCTACCTCATTTTACCATACAATATATATAACGATCTTAATGTTTAAAAACCCATAACGGCAAAAGAAAGCCATTGAATCATGAATCAGAACAAGAACAAATTCAGAGTCATAAATGATCAAATACGATACTGCTTTAAGAGATAAAGCCAGATCGCTTGAAAGGGGTTATTGAACTCCAGTTCCAGAAAAATGGAGCTTGTCTAAGAACCTTGACAGCTTAAATGGGAGGAAAACATACTAATCTTGAAAACCAGGGATTTTAAAGGGTGAAGGCGACACCTAAACCCCATCTCAAGTCAGGGTAAGCATGGAGAGACCAAAGCATCAAATTTTCTGAATAAAATTGTTGATCGGCCCTAACCATTGAGGTTTCGACCAGTGATTTGCATATTTCCGAATAGAACGAAAATACCCACTAAGAAAGGGGGAGAAACTATGAATCCACAACTTCTCTGAAAATATTTATGTCCAAACCCAGGTTTGGACCTTGCAAGCGCCACATTAAAACAACTATGAAACCCTTAAAAAAACATACAGCCCTGGTGACATATCAAGAGCGAATTCGGGCCAAGTCCCAGAACCCCTGACACAGCAAAGACGAAATAAAAGTAAAGTACTCACCTCAGAAAGGTCCGGCCTAGTATCAAAGCCTGGGTCACGAGAAAAAGAACGAGTTTCACTCAGATCATAACACTGTAAACACAAACCATGATTGTGGCTGTTGAAAATAAAAATACATCGAACCCACTTTTGAAAATACATCATCCATCCAATCTTTAGAACAATGGAAGTAAAACCCTGTGGTGAAGAAAATAAAATTCCGGCATAACCATTTTGTGTAGGGGAGGTTGGCATTTTGTCCAAAACCGTGAACACTTTTCATTTACAATAACATATCTTCTGATAGTGAAGGTTCCAGATCAGATGAGCATAGTGTTTACCTGTAACAACCCAGATGACCAGGATAGCATTTCCCTGTAACAGCACAGACGAGCATTTACCTGTAACAATGTAGATGATCACATTTACCTGTAACAGCACAAACCAGGATAGCATTTCCCTGTAACAGCACAGATGAGCATTTACCTGTAACAATGTAGACGATCATCATAACATTTACCTGTAACAGCACAAACGAGGGTTCTCCAAGGAAGGAAGCGTGGTCGAGAAGGTGAAGGCTGCGAGGGTGAGGAGGTGAATGCCATGAAGCGTGGTCAAGAAGGTGAAGGCTGCGAGGGTGAGGAGGTGAATGCCATGAAGGTTCGAGGGTGAGAGGGTGAATGCCATGAAGGTGGAGGAGGTGAAGGCGGTGGAGATTAAGGTGGCGATGGCCGAGGTCACACACATACTCAACAGATGTCATCTCAGTCATTAAAAATTTGCGGACTTGCAGGCGCAGAGAGTGTGGCCAACCTAACACAAGGCCCGTAACTCATTAAAAATTTGCGGACTTGCAGGCGCAGAGAGTGTGGCCAACCTAACACAAGGCATAACAGGAAGAGTGGGAAAAAATTTATGGAATTGAATTCTCCGCCAGGTGTCAGCATGAAAACAGTCTGCCAGGTGTCAACGTGACAATGAAAGGGACGACGAAGGTCCCTTTCAAAGGAAAGGCCTATCGGCCTAA
The DNA here is from genome assembly GCA_000404065.3 of Pinus taeda. Taxonomy (NCBI): domain Eukaryota; kingdom Viridiplantae; phylum Streptophyta; class Pinopsida; order Pinales; family Pinaceae; genus Pinus; species Pinus taeda. The sequence goes on along the minus strand of APFE031346220.1, from coordinate 3,692 downwards.
TTAAATGACATCGCAATGTCACATCAATGACCACTGACTCCACCAAAGTCCAATAGAGTAATAACGAACAATTATTTTATAAACTTTGGCTAGAGTAATCACATGGCCGTCATCAATTCGTCCGTAAGGACCAAGTATAAAAATAAGCAGTTATTTATAATGCGATTTTTTGAAAACCTTTGTGGTGGGTTTTTCTGGTCAAAATCTGGCAGCAATTTATTAGAATCGTAAGTTTGATAGCTAGTTTCTGCACAATCAAAGCGTCCCAGGAGTTTTTCACGGTGCTGAATCCAAATATGCAGTTAAAAAACCATTTTAACTGCAACAAATCAAGATTCAACCTCAATTTCTTCCGCCGGATTCCGTCACCAAAATCTCCAAAAAGTCGCATTATAGACAACTCCTAAAAATAATGAGAATAACACGAACGATTCAGATTAATGCAATAATTAAGAAGTGCTACTAAGGGTATTTAGGTTGATAGATGTTGGTAGAGTAACTTTTTTCAGTTTAAATATTTGTATAAAAATTATAAATAAATAAATATATAGTTTTAGTAGATATATTTTTAAATCACATTTATTTTATATAATTATAAAATTATTAAATAACATAATGTAAATGTAAATTAAAATGATAAATTAAAAAAAATAAAAGTAGTTCAGTTTTATCAACTATATTTATTAATGTAATTATAATGATAATAATAAATTACTAATAAACAATTGTTATATAGTAGCTATTATATGTTGTTTAGTTTTAATATAGTTAAATAAAGTAAAAGTACTAAATTCGTGTTAGTGTTAGGTTTAGAATCTAGCTAATTTAGGTTTTATTGATTGGTAAATTTGGTTATTTTGTTAATAGCTACATTATGGTGGTGGAGAATCCAATCCTATCCATCGATAATAATGCCTTATTATACTAGTAATATATTTATTGTGAAGGTTGTCTAGAAAGATTTACATTTTAGGCGTAAAGTATAGATAAATATATTTTAAATGGTAGTTGTTCTTGCCAATTATATCTATGAAACAAAGATTGAATATATTCCATATATATATTCTAAAATTGGAGTTGATTTATTTACTAAGTTATTTCTTATTTGAATTGAAAATTATTTTAATTTATTATCAACAATTTTATACTTTCTTATTAATATTAAGTAAAATCACAACTCTTTTTACTATAGTAAATATTATTGTTAAAATGATTTTTTTAAGTGTCCAACTACTTGTAATATATATTAAATAAAAATTTATTATTTGAATCAATTTTCATTTAATTATTGATGAGTTTATGAATATAGTTATTTATTTCAACTAATAAAACACGCACGTACCAATATTTATTAATATTGAACTTGTTAATTAATAATATTTATTATAAAAGTAATTTGAATATTAGAAAATAGTTAAGTAATGTTTTAGTTAATTAATGGTTGATAAGATTTTATTTTGTTACTATATGAAATTGAAAAATTAATTGTCTAGCTAAGACTTGCATAAATTTTGGTGGGTAGCTATCACTAAAAAGTCTTATTTACCTTTGCATATTGATCTTATCTATTTTTATACCAATATTTGATTGAATTATGATAAGTGATAATTGATGGTATTTAAGTGAACATGAATATGAGCTATTTGCAAGAATTTTAATATGATGATTTTAATTTTAATCCTAAAATGATAAGATAAATATTGCAACCGTATCTAAAATTATCACACAGATATAAATTAATTACCTATATAACATTATGTTAAACAAAAACTGCTATAGCAAATATTACAAAATGAAACTTGAATCAATCATATTATAGATAAATAGAATCTGCAATTTTCTTTTTATTATCAAACACAACGCAATAGTTAATGAAAATAAAACTGTTAATTAAATAAAAATGCCGCACACCTCTACAACATTTACTATAGTTGTGGGATGCATTCATTGCCTCTCTACTTGGTGGAAAGTTTCAGATTGAAATCCCTAAAATTTTGCTGGCTCCATTTCCTGTCACGGGATTTATTCACGGTATTCCAGAAAAAGTTTGTCTACAGCTCATCCCTTCCACACGATGTTGCAGCCCAACTCTGTCTAAAGCTCTCTTCATTCCTGTAAATAATCGAATTCATGAATCCATTCTTTGTCTTCTTCGTTATTGTAGTCTTCTTCCATTGCTCTGTACAAGTCTTCTGATGTAAAATCTGTTGAACAGACGAACGGAGAAGGGAGCAGACTACAGTAATGGGACGACTGCTTGTTCGAAGAAAATGAACTGTCGGCTAAATTAGCTGCATCTCCCCCAGAATGATCGTAATGAGGAGATTGCTGGTCACCTAAACTCGACATAGAAGACAGAGAATCTGTAGCTGCTGTTTCGACGGGATTATCAGCCAATGCCAAATCAATACGCTCGGATTCTTCGTCTCCGATGGAATCGTTCACAAGTACGTCGAGCCATGAGGATTTCCAGGTTTCTTGAACATTCCATAATTTGAAGGCTTGATTTGATATATGATTACTGGAGCCCTCATCGTTATAGCCATTTGCTCTTACAATTCCAGAGTGTCGCACGGCTGTTTTTCTTTTAACGGCAGTGGCTTTGAACACAGGATTTTGAACAGGAACAGGAGATTTTGATCTTGTTCTTCGATTTTCTGGAATCCTGAGTTGAGATTTGTTCATTGACATGCACAGCTTCTTGCCCATATGAGTGTTCCAGTAATTCTTGATTTCGTTGTCTGTTCGACGAGGCAGTCGTCCTGCTATCAGAGACCACCTGCACATACATTGTATAGTTGAGATTAATTCAATGGCAGATTTCGAAACTATTTCAAAACCTAAGAAAACCAAAAGTGTCATGTGCACTGATTTTCTACATCTCGATTGCCAAGAAGACGATGCAACCGAATAATGAGCTCCTCCTCGTCGGGAGAAATGTTACCACGTTTAATGTCGGGGCGAAGATAGTTCAGCCAACGCAACCTGCAACTCTTTCCACATCGCTTAAGACCTGCAAAACAAAACCTACCCGCTCATTTAGCCTCTCAATGCGCATTTTGTTTGCAATAAAAATTGCAATTAGAATTTTACTGAAACTCACCTGCTTTTTTAGGGATATTTTTCCATCCATCGGTGCCATGAATTCGAATGTATTCAGAGAGAATCATATCCTCCATGGCGGACCAAGCACCGCGGCTAAGACCTTCTTTTGAACAGCAAGGGGATCTAACCATCTTCGATATTCTTTTGTAACCCGTTAAGGCTAACTGAAGACAGCTGATGATCTCCTCTAACACGGGATTGGCCTCCTCGCTTCTCTTTGGAAAGGCCGATGGGCATATTTACAGAGAAGCCAATGCCGCAATCAGCGAGCCTCGAGCCTCTTTCTGTTTATGGTTATAGAAATTTGAATTTTGTTTGGGCGGTATTTTAAATTAGAACTCAAAATTCAAATTCAAATTCGTCTGCTAGTAAATGAGTACGGTGAACCTCATTAAGTCCTCAAACCGGAGGGAGGCTGCGGGTGGCTGCGGGCAGGGTAGCCGGGGGTTTCGATGGGCAGCCGGAGAGGGATGCCGGAGACAGATGCATGGTCCGATGATGAATGATGTATGGTTGATGATGCTCTGTGAGACTCTGTACCCTCCATAGCATTAACTTTGCTATGGAGGTGGAAATAGCAATTGCCT
>APFE031346215.1:5134-23571 GCA_000404065.3 Pinus taeda | reverse complement strand
ACTATTATACTAAATTCTTGGAAAGGAATTTTTGCATATAAATAATAATTATTACATAAGTTCAAGAAAAAATAAACGTGTTTAAATGTTCTAAGTCTTTAAAAAAATATATTATTAGAAAAAAAATCCACGTTTCTTGTGTGCATGAGCATAGGTTAAATATAATTATTTTCTTAAAAGGATTTGTTATGAAATTATGGGAATGTATTTATGGATTTTGTGTGCATAATAACTAAATTATCGAAATTGTTTTACTTGAAAAATGTTAAATGGGAACCTTGCGCAACCAAATAATAACTATTTTCCTAGATCCCTAGAAAAAGAAATGTGTATTTACATACACAAAAGATTAGTTCATTGTGTTAAATCTATTTATGCGCAAAATAATAATAGATATTTTGAAAAAAGGAATAAGATTCTTTATGCATAGAGACATTAATTGTTGTGTTAATTTCCTCCTTGAAAACAAAAATGTGTTGCATGAATGCAAATAATAGTTGACTGAAATAGATTTCTTGGAAAGAAATGCACTTTACATGCATGGAAAGTAAAACTTTTGAGATAGATTTTTTGGGAGGAAATGTAGTTTTCATGCGTAAAAAAAATAACTAATTGGGATTTCATGCATAATTGAAAATATATTATGTTAGTTTCCTTTGGAAAGGGTTATGTCTACATGCAAGAGTAATAGCTATTATGTCCATTTCTTTTGATTATTTTTTAATACATGAGAATGAATTAATTAATGAGTTAGTTTCTTGGAAAAGAAACATGGATGTTACATGCAAAAAATAATGGTTAATATTGTGCAATTTAATAAAAGCTATTGTGCTAGAAGGGTGTATATTGTATACACCAACTAAGGTAATAGTTTGCTTTTAAAAAGGAATATCCATTTACACTGTTTCTTTTAAAGGGTGTTATGCATATACAAGAATAATATATTATATGTTAGCTTTCATTTGGAAAGATTATGAATTTTCAAATAAGATTATTTGTTAACCTTCATCTAGAAAGACTGTGTGTTTGCATACAAGATGGTATCAAGCTTTATTTGTGAAAGACTCTTTTGGAAAAAAAATAAAATATATGCATTTTCATGAATAGGAATAATAACCATTGTGTTAGTTTCCTTTTTACATATTTGTGTGCACCAAAAGTAATAATTGAGGGGATAGGTTCTTTGAATAAAGTTTATATAATTGTATGCATAGGAATACTAACTAATATGTTTTACCCTTTGAAAATAAAAAAATATGTATTTTATGCAAATAGCATTTGGCTTCTTGAAAATAATTCTTTATAATAGGATAAAGTGTATTTGTATGTTCAAGAAGAAAATGTATTTTCATGAAAGGTAACATATGTTCAAATGATATTGATTGAGGGGTTGGGTCCTTTTGGATAAATTTGATGTGGATGCATGAAAATAACACATATTTTTATTGTTATTTGGGAAAAGCTTATATGTATAATTTTGTAAAATCTTTCTACAAATCAGCTAGCTCTGATACCATGTAGAACTTTTTCTACAAATCAGCTAGCTCTGATACCATGTAGAAATTTCTCACCTGTAGATCACCTGGTAATGCAATGTACTAAAGAAAAACACTTGATCTACTTCTAAAAACAATTTAGCAGAATCTTAATCGAGCATGATCAACATCAATAAGAACACATATAATTGATAAGAAGGAATCAATCACACATAACACAGAAGAATTTACCCGGGGAAAGCCTCAGCGTAAAACCCCAACTCTGTATTATCATACAAGTGGAAATATAGTCTGGATTATAGAAAGAATCAACTCACAACCTATCCTGCTCTCTCTGCAATCCCTCTCTTGCTCATAGACAGTCAAAGTCTTCTCACAAACCTTATCCTTTGTCCTCCAAGCCTCCTATTTTCTTGTGAAATTTCCTTGGGGTCCAGTGCTGCCACCTGTGAGAATTGGCCTCTTCACACACTCACTAACCTCTTATCTAATTGCACAAACCCGAACGAGATAAATCCTCATCATGGATGAGCTTACTTTATAGTAAAAATATTCATCAAACTGATAGTACACTGTCCCTTCTCTGATCTCAACTGGGTTTCTGTCTGAACTGACATGCATCAATTATCCATGAGTGAATACATAGTTATCTGAAAATAATAGTTGTCACATGCATGCAAGAATCAACAAACTATATCTCATTAATTTAACAACTGGATAAATTAATCTAACTGAACTTGAGTAAGTTAAACTAAGTCAACTGATCCTCTCAATATAGAACTCATCCTTAATTCCTCAAACAATGGAGCAAAACAAGGACACATTCCCCAATGCATGGAGAAATAATTGCATGTTCTCACAAAGACTTCAAGTTTTCTTTTCCTTAACTAATTAACTCATGGAGATTAATTAATTAATATTTTAAACTACTGGTAAGATCAAATTCGTTTTTAGTTCCTATAGTTAGACCAGGAACTGCTAAAAATAGGAAGGGACCCAGAAATGCTATTTTTAGAAAATGTTATTTTTAGCAGTTTCACCTCTAACCCAAGGTTGCCAAAATGCTCATTGGCCAAACTACTATGTTTAGAAGTACTATTTTTTAGAAGTTATATTTTTAGCACTTCCTAAATTTAACATATCTTGTTGCACACTTTTCAACATTATATAAATACATGCAAGAATATGAAAGTTAAGATTATATTATTCTTTAAAAGAATTTGGACAATGGTATTGATTTTCCTTGGAAAAGAATGTAAGCTTATGGGAGGGGAAGAGAAATTAATGTGGTATATATTTATGGACATGATTTGATAGTGACATGTCTATAATTAATGCATATTCAGTGTTGCTAAAGGGAACATGTCATGATATTTTGTTTATATTTCATGTATGCACATGAATAGATGTTGCAGAATCATTAATAAGGATTGATTATTGGTTGATTAATACTTTATCTAATCATGATATCAAATTTTATTGAAGACAACAATGGAAGGAAATAATGGAGAACTAATGTTCCATGAAGATTGAAGGGTGCCAGTTGTAGGATGGTCCACTGATGGGGAAAATCTAGGCCATAACGACATAAAGATTGTGAATTTGTGGGTAAATGATATCATGATGATTGTAAAATCTTCTAGATAGACATGTTTTACTTAAATTATATTTATCTATAATATTTTTTTGATAATGGTTAAGAGATAGACTCTCTTACAAACCATTGAGTGAGGGGTGAACACCCTCATGGGCGTTTAATAATAAAAGTAAACATTTATTGGTTTTCAGCCTACGGGGTTTCCAAGGTATATTAGTGTTGAATGATGTGATTTCCTATGGTTCTATTTGGATTATTTTAATTATTTTCATAACATGTCATTTACATTACCAAGTATGTGATTAACTAACATAGTTGAAAGAATCATGGAAATGATGCAATGTTACATCAAGATGTTTACGATAATATTTTATATCATTGGATGTTATGTTATGTTATGTTATGTAAATTCTTATTTGTTTACTAAACATTACTATATGTAAAGATAAATATTATATCTAATATCTAGTAAAGGAAAATGGAATAAGTAATTAGAACAATAACATGTGTAAATTGTGTAAAAATTATCTAATCCTATGTGTTTTCATGCAAGGTTTACCAGGGGATGTTATAGGATGTATAGAAATGGTGTTGGTGATGAAGAACATGAAACTGTCAAGGATGTTGGTTTAGGGCATTCTAAACTTGTGGAACATCTTTTAGATCATCAAGAATAGATAGAAGGGCCAAATTATTCCAGAACCCAAGAAGAGACTATCATGTCTTTGAAGTACATTGCAATAAGTTGAGGGATGTGTAGCTCCTCGTGGCACTTTAATGAGTCATAATATTGATTCCAGGCTGTCCAACTATGATGAGGCATTATTTCAGTAAGTTTGGAAAGATGACATGATGGAAGAATATTAATCCATCACGAAGAATGTTGTGTGGAATATTGTGTTAATACATGAGGTGAAGTTAGTGGTAACTTCCAAGTGAATCTACAATATCAATCATGTAGTGGATGGTAGCATGGAGAATTATAATGTAAGATTCATGGTTAGAGGGTTCTCCCAGAAAGAGGGAGAGGAATATGAGGAGACATTGGCTCAAGTTTCTAGGTGAAATTCTATTATAACTTTTATTTGTATTGATTCTATTATGGGTTTGAAATTTTGAGTTTTCAATAGTCCTCTAAACTAATAATTATTTCTGATGATTTTTCTTACATTTATTATTCAACATAAAATAATTACACAAAGAAATTCAATAATATAACAAAATGCTAGAGGATCATAAAGATACAACCACACAATAACACAAGAGTTTACCATGGGAAAACCAACATGGGGAGAAATCCCACCAACCTTTACTTATAGAATCAACTCACTAAAAGAGATATCTAAGTAAGGATGATAATAAAACTGACTAATAAGATGGAAAGACTAGAAAACCACCAAGATTCCAAGTCATCCCTCCTCCAAGATTCCCACAAGTGAAAATTAGTTAAGGTATAAACTAAGCTTGTGATAGGAGGCCAAATTTTGGCCCTCTCTGTCCACATAAGTTTAGGCAGATCATAGAAAATTTACCACAGAAAAATCAGCTTGTTCCTTCAACACTTGTGAATTGTAGCAGAGATTTCTTCTACAAGTGCAAGCCTATTTATCTACTCCTTTGACTTGATAAACTTCACTTTAAATTCAACATATTTCCTTCACTTGGGAGAAAATGTATTTGTCTTGTGTGTGGGTTGAATTGTTATCTTATGGAGGAGGAATGAATGCTTATAGATAGCCATCTAGGAGGGTCAAATCGGTGCCTCTAAGGGGCCTAGATGACATGAACAAGAGGGGCCAACTTGGTCATCTTATGGAGCTGTGAAACATAATACCAATTTAAATTCTCTGTTTTAGAAGGTATTAAAGAACAAGCCTTCTAATTTTTCTTTGAAATATGCATATAATATAATTTCCTTTTGAGCATGAAGAAAAATTGCTTACATAAATGATGAAAATATACATTATGAAGATTGACCATAGTTATAAAATCCAACAGGAAATTGCGTCAAATGTATGTGGATACAAATTTCTTTAATGGAGTGATTTATGAATAAGTGTACGTAGGACAACATGAAGGCTTTGAGTTGCATGAGAAGGAGACTCATGTTTTCATATTGAAGAAATATTTCTATGGACTCAAGAAGGCACCTTAAGCTTGGTATTCTTGGATTGATGGATACCTAGCGAGTCTTGGCTTCACCAAGAGTGATGTTGATCCCAACCTTTTCTAAAAGGTTGTTATAGGTGAGCCTATGATATTGTTGCTACATGTTGATGACTTGTTTTTGATAGGATCAGAGAATCTCATTGATCATAGTAAGTGTGAGTTGACATATGAGTTTTAGATGAAGGACCTAGACTTGTAGCATTATTACTTGGGAATATAAGTATGTTTTGACAGTGTTGGACCCACCAACATGTTAGGGGATCTCCATAGTAAGAAGTCCCAACTAGACCTCAGGCTGTTTGGTGTAGGAATCCCAACAGTGGGTCATATGATATCGCCTTGACTGCGGTTGCACGCATAGGAAAGTAAGATTTCCCTATTGGTAGCAAGGCCATGACACACAGCAAGCCAAGAAAGGTGCATGAATGTCTCTAACACATGAGAGGTGGAATGGTTGCACCCCTTGGAAACCTATGTAAACACGCATCTTGAAAGATAACACACGAGAAAATTTGCATCACAAACTAGAAGGAAGGTGAACCAACAATCCAAAATGATGGTTAAACCAACAACACATCTCAATAAGATTCATACATACATATAGAGAAGGAGTCTATACATACATGCGTAAGAAAACATATACATATATCATTAGAGTAACCAAGTTAACTGAAATAAAATAACAAAACATGCATGAAATGTGTTGGCTCTGTTATATTAAGAAGTGAAAATTCCAATCATACAGTACAACCACGACCAACCACTAGTCTCGATAGTAGAACGTTATGGTCACTTCCACCTGCTCCTCCAAAGAGATGTACTAAATCTGCACTATAGAGAAGCCAAGGCTCATTACAATACTCTCCAAACTTTCTCTAAGATACTCCTATCAGAAGCTTGACTGACCAAAAGACTCTACAATGAGTTATGAGGTACTATCAATAGCGAAGGGTGGGGTGACCCTTGACATTCCCCTTTGTGACTATTCACCTACCCTCATAACTCTTTAGCTACTCTATGACTATTACATTCCACTATTGACACTTGGACTTCCACTTTACAAGATGTTACATACAATTTGCACATGTACCCATGTGAGAAAAAATGTCTTGAGCAAGCCATGAAAGACATCACTAAGACTTGGACAAATGTGGGAAGACAAACCCTTCAACATCCTCATGATGGTCGACAGGTGAACTAATATAAATATGGTTGTCCCTGATGGTGTTCACACACTCAAAGGTGACATCCTTTTGAAAGTGAACTCTTGCCTCCGTTGCATCCGAGTACATTGATATGGCTCCTCTGTCCAACTCGTCTAATAACATGTGCATCATCATCTTCAGTGCAATTGGACCAATAACATACTGATCCATAGTGTCTGTGTTGATCTTCAAGTGTGTGCTAGTGACCATGTGCATCAACTTGTCGAAATACATGTCCAGATCCAGTTAGAATTGCTTCTTTTCTTCGGCTCGGTGAATGTGCCAAATGGGTGGGATCACATGAATGCATACAATGACATCCATTATCTTGAACACCCTTTCATGCGATCGATAGTACTACTCACCCTTTCTACTCCATGCCAGCTATTAGATGGGTCCATAACTTGTATGGGCGTAGTTTCATCAATATGTGCATGTACAGAAACATAATGCAAGACATGAAAAGAAAACTTACCCTAAAATAGCTAAGCTAAAAGTGCCAAAGAATCCTCGATGCAATGTGGGATGTTAGAGCTGCAAGGTTGATGTGAGGAATGAGCTCTGCAGTGTCTGGTTCACGAGTTTTGATAAGATCAAGTTTATGATGTGCATGCCACAAATTGAGGAAAAAGCGACACTTGGTGAGAGGTTTGTAAAATGAGCCTTGAATGTAACCTCTAGCAACGAAAAATAGTTCCCTATATCTAGGGATTCCTTTTGCATGCTGCCTTTTTCTATTTCAGGAAGAGAGGCCCATGCATGGAAGTTAGTTTTGCTCAGTCCCAAAGGGACCCGGTCAACTTGAAGGCACATGAAACATCCTGCTTGAATGAGAGAGGGATTTGCACAGTTATGAGAGGAACTGTGCTGGATGTCCCAGAGAGATTACACAATTTCTGGGAAGAGCAGCTGACTACTACTAAGAATTGCATAATTTCTGGGCTGAGCTGTAGCGTTGGGCCATATTGCGCAACTTTCCAAAGGAAGATTGTCTAACTACATTGTGCAATTTCTAAGCCCAGTGTGCTGGCCAGCATATTTGTGCAATTTTTGGAGGGAAGGTTGGTTCCCCTCTGAAATTGCACAATTTTTTTAGGGATCTTCTCAACCAGCAACTTGCCCTAGTCTGGAATGTTAGCCTATGAGGGGAGTGAAGAAAAGTAACATGCACAGTTTAGAAAGCTAATAAAAAGCCAGTGAAGTCTATGTACTTGACAACCTAGGACATGTTGCTAAGGATGATTTGTAGGGAGGCTCCAAAATGAACCTAAGGAAAAATTTTGTAGGGTGGTTGAAACCACTACAATAGTATGGTAGTAGCCAACAAAAATCCCTTATTAAGTGGAAGTATACCATTATGATCCTTCAAGGATTTGGGATGATGGTCTACAAGTACATGTCTACTCCCATGGTGACCAATCTAAATAAGTTGATAGAAATTGATTCATATATGGTAGATCCCTTTATGTATTGACATTTGATTGGCTCATTGATGCATTTGGTTAATTATAGACCTAATATTTTTTGAACACTCTAAGCTAGTTCTTTGTGGAACCAAGGAATTCACATTGGATTGTGGAAAATCATGTGTTGATATATCTTTTTGGGATAGTTAGTTATGGTTGGAGATATGTGCCAAAATATGGAGTACAACTATATGAATTCTCAGGTTCCAATTGGAAAGGGAGTATTGAAGACATGAAGATCACATTAGGATGTTGTTTTAGTTTGGGTTCTACTATGATATCTTAGATGAGAAGAAAGTAAACAACTTTAGTACTGAGCACTACATACTGGCCAAGTACACTGCAGCCAGTATGGATTTGAAAAGTACTTTCACGATTGTTTGATCAACTACAGGAACATACCAGGATATATTGTGACAATTAAAGTTGTGTGAATCTTTCAAAAATTCATTCTCCATGACAAGCCAAAGAACATCGAGATTGAGTACCATTACATCTAATACATGGTACAGAAGAAGAAGAGATTAGTGAAGTTGAGGAGAAGGTTGCTGACATTCTCACCAAGTCGCTACCCATGGAAAAGTTTTCATACTTAAGGTACAACCTTGGAGTGGCTTAGAATGCCTCCCTCATTGAGAGGGAGTGTTGATATTGTAGCATTAAGGGGCAAACATTATCCTTAGGTTAGGATATTGAAATATCAAAAGTATTGACTAAGGGCCATGTAATGTATCTATCGAGAATGGACCAAAGAGCATCAAAGCCTACTGTGCTCCCCTAAATTTCCAAGAGGTATTTAGCTAGTGGGTAGAGTGAGTTCCTTTAGAATTGGGAATTTTATTACCATTCAATTGGCATTCATGAATGGTAATAACCTAGGTTTTCATTGTAGGTCATAGGTGTTGACCAAGTTCTAGGTGACATCTTGGATAGTTGGTGAACAAGGACTAGTCTTGTCCCAAGAAGGCCAAAAGGCTTGTATGAACCCAAAAGGCCTTTGACTAGTGGGTAAGTAGATCCATTTGCAAAGGAGAGTTGACTAGTAGGAAACTAGATCCCTTCGAATGATGTTAATGTAGGATTATTTCAACATTTAGTGGATGGATACATAAGCATAGTTAGCTCTTTCAATATTTTCTAGAGAAGGATATTTTTTTAACAAAGCGGACATCTGAAGAAGTTAAGAATAATACCTCCCTATCAAAGAAAGAGTGTTTAATTTTCATAGCTACATCGGTATTCAAATAAAAATAAAGAAAAGATAATTTTAATTAATGTCAACTTGGAACAGTCATGCCATCCCCCCTAATTGAATAGGTTAATTAACCCTTCGTCAAAACCCACATGACTTTGCCAATATAAATACATCATTTGACTACCTTGGCATTAATTCAAACCAAAAAAAAATGATATCTTCTATTCACACATGTGAAGGAAAGAGACAAAAGATATTTGGAGTTTGAATGAGCTCTCTAATATGTTTGACTAATGTTGACCAAGCTCTATTATAATCTATTTCACGTAATTTCTGGAGGGTTGACTGTAATTCTTTCTAGTTGAGTTAATCATAGAGTTGAACACATTTTTGATGCTAAAAGTTGACCAAATTTTCTAAGTTGACCATAGGTTGTATGATGTAGTTTGACTAAAATTTCTAAGGAAAAGCTCACCATAATTGAATAATACTTTCTAAGGTAGAATTGAACAAAATTTATGGGCACTGTTTGACTGAAGTTTGGGTAGAGTTTATTGATTTATTTGGGCAATATTTTGGCTAATTTTGTGGGCATTTTGGACCATGTTTTACCTAGCTAATTTATGTGGTCGGATTGACCAAATTTGACTGAAAATCAAATTGTACCATCTGTTGAATTGAACAATAATTTCTCTAAGAAGAGATTGTTGGGTTTTTTTACCAAGGTTGGGTTTCCTGGGTGAAAAATCTGTGGTATTTACTATTTGATCATGATATCTATTGTTGAATTATTATATTGCATTTATAGTCTAATTTTTTGAAGTGTAATTGCTTAATGATAATATAGAAAGTGCAAAATATAATTAGAAGTAATTATCCATAGTACAAAATTCGTGCTTGTCCTCGTAGCACTAGAAAACTAACATTAGGTGCATGTTCACCATCAACCTGGATAGTATTATATTATTATTTTGAACAAAATTGAAAATTCCTCCTTGATTTCCCCTTCTTGTTACAGATCAACACGTTGCCAACCTTTTTTGTTAGTGTTCTGATACTTTTTCCTTTTTTGTATCTTCTTTGCGATAGGGAATAAGTCCTAAATATGTCATGTTTGAAAACATGTGTGGCATCTAAGTGTCATGTTTTCATAGTCCAAAATTTGAATCCATTGGAAATATTTATGATTGAGCAAGATGTAGTTAGGTAGACCCTTTCTTAGGTATATTTCTACATATATATGGGAAAAGGTGAATAACAATTTCTTGCTTCTTTCATCATCATGTTTTTAAAGGAACCTAAAGTTTTCTTGATTCCCTGTAAGGTCTTATGATGCCAAAAGGGAAGAGGGAGGTTTGGAAACCTTCCCCAAAACCAATACCTTTTTTACCACCATTATTGTGGAATTAAACTTTGGAAACCAAGGGGTGATGAAAAGTCTTGCTCTTCCATAAAAACAAGGCTTTTCCTTCAGAAATTTCTCTATATCTTCTTGGGAATTGTACCAAACAATGAAAAAACCTTTTAAACAAACATAAATACCACAATTTTTGGACCATGTCATACATTGAGGTAAATCTTCAAACATTGGCCAAAAACCATTAAAAATACAAATGACAACCTTTGCTTGAAGAACCAAAAAGAGTATATTTACTTCTGAAGATGGAACATATTCTAATTGTTTAACAATATAATTTCTTGGAGTCAACTATGGTTGTTCCATTGCAATGTGACCTTCCCTCGAGTCGCATCCTTGTAACAAAATAAACCAATTGGGTTCCTAGAGCTTGAGGCACCTATGTGAAAGCACAAAAGAAATAAATTAGTGGAGTTCTTAGTTACGAAATTTTCACGTATCTCTGAAGAAAATATAAAATTGCTTCCATTCACATATAAGTTGTTGCATGGCTATTGTGATCCCCAGTCGTTTCTCAAATGACGCAAACAGTTAATGGGGGGCTATCATTTCAAGTTTTCTTATGTTCCCACTACTAGCACTTGCATATTATGAGCCCACAAACTCAACTCATCCTTGCTTCCACTTCAAACTGAAGAACCCTATGGTCTACATGTAACATTAATTCATCAAACAAAGTCAATGGATCTATGCATCAGGAAATCAATGCATTAAATCACCATTACATAAAGTAGAAAACAAAATTTGTGAATTAAACCAACTAAATTATTACATAGCATCTATTGGTGGCTTGGTTGGCCAATTATTCATTCTAATGGTCACCTATTTTCAATGCCCAAAGGCTACAATTTACAAAGGAAATTACAATATTGTGGTTCATTTCAAGATCCATGATATTCTCCATAAATATCTCAACATGTTCCTCTCCACAAATCTCATCCCTCACAAACTTGATTTTTCAAGCTTTCTAACAAATCCCTTACCTTTTGATGCATTTTTCTCATTTTCATCTTTGAGAAGTTGTTCTTGTTAATTTTTTTCACAAGATTGGTTGATGGTCCTAGATCAGACACCCAAGGTACAAAAAATTATGACGTCCTTATCATATGCATATAGTCCTCTCGTAACAAATTTAACTCATGAGTTTAAACTCACCTATACACTAACAAGTCTCCACCTTGCTACACAATACCTCACCAAATGTTTTCCTAAGTTTGGGCTTTTGGCATTTTCCTAGTTCTCTTCTCTAGAACTGTTTGAGCACTCCTTTCTCTAGGATATTGCAAATATTCTACCCTTCCTCTATTGTCACCTACATAGATAAAACACATCCCTTACCATTCTTCAATCACTTGTACCTTCTTCTGCTACTTCTCCTCCACACTATACGGAGGAATCTTCTGCTCTCTAATACCATTTGATGCAAATGATTTATGGGGGTCTATCATTTCAAGTTTTATTATGGTCCCAATCATAGTACCTGGGGATTATGATTCTGCAAATGTAACTCATCGTCACTTCCACTTCAAACCAAAGAACCCTATTGTCTACATGTAACATTAATTCATCAAACAAAGTCAATAAATCTAAGAATAAATCCATCAATGCGTTAAATCGCCATGCACACACATAGAATCACATAAATTATAAGACAATTTTCATTAATTAAACCCACTAAACTATTACATAACATCTATTGGCACCTTGGCTGGCCATATCTTCATTCTAATGGTCACCTCCTTTCAATTCTCAAAGGATACAATTTATAGAGGAAATTACAATATTGTGAATCATTTCAAGATCCATCATCTTCTCCATAAATATCTCAACAAGATCCTCTCTACAAAGCTCATCCATCACAAATATGTTGTTTCAAGGTTTTTAACAAATCCCTTACATTGCATCCAATGATGCTCAAAGGGGTGAAGAAGTGGGATTGAAATTAGTGAAATGAATCACATGGCATTAATCATCACTTCCAAGGCTTGCACCCGGTAACCAGGACGTCTTGGGAGGTCACCCATCCCAGATTGCCTCTTTTGAGACTCAAAATGGGATTGAGGTCCTATCTAATTATTTTATCTTTCCTGCCAACCCCAATGGAGGAGAAAAAGGAATTTTTCAATTATATTTGCTCCAATCCAAGGGTAATGAAGGGATAAAGCATGAAGATTTGAACATTAAAGCCTTAAGATACAAAATAAGGGAGCTAAAGTAACAAACAAAAACCCAAAATGGGAATGAGGTCCTATCTAGAGCCTTTACAAAAATATGGAACACTTTCACCTTATTCTAATCAACCTCAACCATATCTAATTCTTTTATCTTTCCCACCAAACCCAACAGAGGAGAAAAATGGATTTTTCAATTAGATCTGCTCTGATCCTAGGGTAACGGAGGGAGAAATCATGAATATTTGAACATATAATACTTAAGATACAAAGGAAGGGAGCTAAAAAAATAAACAAAAACCCATAAGGTCGCTTGATCAGAGAAACAAATTCACTCATAAATGTAGAAGTACTCAAGTCTACCATTGTGGAAGGAAGTGAAGATGAATACTCCTTAGTAGGCTTCTCTCCATTGTGCCCAACCACTTTCACTTCCAAACTTTGAGCAACAAAACATGTTGCAGAATTAGAGTATCCATGGACTACAACCTGCTCATTTATGAGCAATTTCTATAAAGTTAGTTGAGAACCTTGAAATCCCTTGAATTGTTGACAAAAAGGAGAATCAATGTGACTTACCTAGAATCTTGAAGCCAATATTGATCCATGTAAGCAGGCCTTAGGATTTGAAACCCTAACACGATGTTTTTGACTGGCCTGAGAACTTAATAATCCAATGTTATTCTTGTTGTTTTCTTCTACTAAGAAATATTTAGTCACAAACCTTATGGGAGCAATACCCTTAAGTGTTTAGAAGAAACCCTGATCACAACCACAATGTTTCTAACATTATGCTATTGTATCCTTCTTCTGATTTCATTATGGTAGGAAAGAGATAGATAACCTCTTATTCTTACCATAATTTTGTGAAGTAGTAATGAAAAATCAACTTATAGATTTAAAATAAAGGTTAGAGGTAGGGGGAATATTAGAGAAATTTATTTAATATATATATTCAATATTTTCCACCACCCCACCTTCACCCTCACAATATTAATAAATATGATTTCTCCAATATTTTCACACACCTAACCCTCAACCCCACCCTCACTACTACTTTTTCTCCAATATTACACCCTCACCCTATATGAGGGCAAGGTGGGGAAAAATATGAGAGAAACCTATACAATATTTCCCACCACATATTGTTTATGTTTTCTCCAATATTTCTCCCCACCTTCACATCAGGGGAAATATTGTTTCTTTTTCTCCAATATCAGGGAGGGAGATATATTGGAGAAAACATAAAGAATATTCCCCCCATTACTACCCTTAAAATATGTTTCTCCACCTTACACGAGAGGGATCCAATGGTGGAAGGACACCTTGAGGTAGTGGCCAAAGTAACCCTAAGGAATTGGATCTAATGGTTGAAATTCGTGTTGAGGTAGTGTAGATTTTCTTGTAGATTCAAAAGCTTATGCAATGTACTAAAGCAAGAGACGAGAATCTACTTCTACTTTTTACAGTGGAAGCACACAAAGATCAAGAAAAAAAATAATCGATAGAGGAAGAGAATAAAATACACATAACACAATAAATATTCGGGGAAATCCACAACTCAAAATGCCACTATCTGTATTGCATAAATAATAAAATCAAGATGAGATTACATTGCTTATTCTCGCAAGAATAATTCCAGCACTCAGTAAAATCAATCTCCAAGTACCTATTTCCTTTCGCAATTCCTATGGCTGATTAACTCGAAATTCCTAAGCTAATTAAGTTTAATAAACTGAATTAACTATTTACAAGTTTCTATGAGAATAGAATTTGATTTTAATTCACATTTTAATTCAAGGAAAAATTAAACTGGAATTTCTTATTGCCATTTTCAACACTCCCTCTCAACAAGAAAGGGATTATCAACTACCTCAATCTTGTCTCTATGAAACTCGAATTTACATCTTTATAATTCCTTTGTCAAGATGTTATCATATTGCTCCTCCTTGGGAATGTAATCTAACAACATGGTCTGCCTCAACACATAATCTCTAAGATGATCATATCGGATAGCAATATGCTTAGACCAATCATGAAAAACTAGATTTTCAGAGAGTTTTATACAACTTTGATTATCATAGTAAATCAATGTAGGATCCATTTATTGAAAAAACAATGTAACTAGGTTCTTTCTCATCCAAATAGCCTCACATGTTACATGACTTGCAGCCATGTACTTTGCCTCTACCAGACTAAGTGCAACTGATCTTTGTTTCCTGATATACCAAGAAACTGTCGCTGACCCAAAACTGAATATCCCTCCTAATGTGCTCTTCCTGTCAGATGGACTCCCTGCCTAATCTAGATTGGTGAAGCCTTCAAGCTTCACTCCCTCTTTCCGTTTGTACCATAACCTAAACTAAGTAATGCCTCTGAGGTATCTCAACACATTCTTTGTTGCCTTCGAATATAGCTTGGTAGGCCTAACCATCACTTAACTAAGCTGGCTAACTACATAACACATATCTAGTCATGTGTTCACCAAGTACATGAGTGAACCCACAAGCTTCCTGTAAAAATTAGCTGCCACTACTTCACCTGAAGTAGCATCCTCCTTCCTCCAATTATTGGCTAGAGGAGTCTCCATGGGTTTACTACACTCCATGTGGAATCTCTTGAGTATCTTACTGACATACTTGCCCTAAGATATTTCAACTCCCCATCTCCCTACCATACCTCCATGCCATGAAAGTAATGCATGAGCCTCATGTCCTTCATCTCAAACTCTCTTACAAGGTACTCCTTACAAGATTTGATGACCTTCTCATCACCTATCAGTATGAGATCATTAACATAAAGTACAATGATCGACAACTTACCTTCCACCATAATGTGGTACAAGTTTGCATCCACTTCACTCTTTGTGAAGCCCAACCCAGTGAAGTAGCTATCTATTTTGGTGTACAAAGAATGGGGTGCTTGCTTCAACCCATATAATGTTCTCTTGAGTTGGCACACATGTGACTCACAATCAAAGGTCTCAAAACCTTGGGGCTTATCTATGTAAAACTCTTCCTCAACCATGTGATTGAGGAAGGAAATATTCACATCCAATTGATGGATCTTCCAACCCATCTGTGCTGATAGTGCCAATATATATTTGATGGATGAGTACCTTGCAACAGGAGCAAAGGTTTCATCATAGTCAAGCCCCTCTCTCTATGAAAAGCCACAGGCCAGAAATTTGGCCCTATGCTTCTGCATGCTACCATCTGCAACTTGCTTTACCTTGTAAATCCAATGGGAGCACACTACTAACTTGTCCTCTGGTCTCGGGACCACATCCCAAACACTGTTTTGAACTATGGAGTCATACTTCTCCACCATCACATCAACCCAAACCATTTGTTGCACTGCTTCCTGAAAGGAAGATGGCTCTTTCATAACACATGCACCCATAAGTGCCATATATCCAGTGTACCTCTCTGGTGACCTCCTCTGTCTGCGCTGAGAAGTGGGTGCTACAACATTGTCTCGTACATCATTCAACAATTTGTCAAAATCTCTAGTGTGCTTTCTTCTCTATCTAGAAGACTTTGCCTGAGTGGATGTATCGGCTCCCGGAACCTTTGCATGTGTGTGCTCTGCATCAATTTGAGGCCCCTCAACCTTAGGAGCTAAATGCTCCCCATACACATGTATCTCAAGCTTCCTCTTAAGTGAAACTCGCATGGCCTTCTCCTTATCGAATCTAATATCCCTATGAACCATTGTCATCTGATTAGTTGCCATGTACACCTGATAGTTGTGAGGTGTATCGGTGTACCCCACAAATGTCCCCAACTCTTTTGTTGGGTCAAGCTTCTTTCATACATATTTGGTTACATGGAAATATATTGATGACCCAAAAATCCTGAACTGACCAGCATCTGGCCTCTTATTAGAATAAGCCACCTCTGGTGCCTTCATGTCAAGTATTTGATGTGGGTTACGACTCTAAACATAAAGTTCTGTGTTTCATGCCTCAACCCACAAGTGTAGTGGTAGGCCCTTGTTAACACCCAGGTTGTTCCCTATGACTCCCAAGGGAATACGGCCGGGGTAACTACTAACCAATCTTTGGATTACAGCTTCTAGCCAAGCTGTAATCAGAGAGGGCTCTCTCTTTATGATTTGTCACTGTTCTAGTGGAGTTTTAGGCTAGTTATGAAGTGAATGTTTGATTGTTTTTTATGTTTGGTTGGGAGGATGATTCTGATATCTTTTAGAGTGTTCTCTGCAGGTGAAACTAATCCATTGGGCAATGTCATCTATAGCAGTTGTTTCCTTGAGGTCCTGACTCGAGTGTAGCTGGAATTATAGGGCCTGTATGTATTTCATAAAACAAACTATAAATTGTGAAGGTGAGATGAAAATCAACTAGTAAAGAGCATTTAAGAATTCTTCACTGAGCTGGGATGTAGGAAATAAATCTATTACTTAGGAGCATTACTTTGAATTCCTGAAACAATAGATTACTGTGATGATATAGTGTGAAAGGTAGCATTTAAGAATTACTCTTTCATTACCATAACTGAAGAAAACATTTGAAATAGTTTAGATTGAGCTAAGGGTGATCAATGATTAAATCCTGAGACTATTCTTCTTCCTTGATATTTAGATATTTGATATATGGAAAAACATGAATGACATATGAAAGTATAACAAACATATAATACTGAGTAACAAGAAAACTTATTGAGCCATGGAATACACAGGAATCCTGCAACTTTCAGCCATACACCAACAAGACATCAAGAGACATAATGCTTTTGGAAATCCCATCATCCTTTGTATTAGTTGTCTGAAGATTTACAATAGAGGAGTAACATAATAGATATCAAGAGATTTCTTACATCCGGAGTCCAACCCCTACTAACAAATGCGAGGGGAAATATAGAGAAGTCTATTACAAAATATCTCAGGCATTGAGTCATCTGAGAGGAAAACTATCTTCTTTTACTCGTACAGGGCTTGTAGATGAGAAGTTATTAGAATTTTAAATGAGTTATAAAGGCTCTTAACTCCTGTCAGATCAATTTTGACCTTTGGGGCTCACGGAGTCGGTTGAGCGGCTTTAACATAACTGCTGAATGACGTGTCTGTGCAGCTTTTATTTCCTGTGTCCTCCTGGCCCTGTCACCTGTGACTGCTGATGCTGCTGTTGTGGCCGAGTACCTGTGCTGAGCTGGCTCAGCCTCTGTCTTCATACCTGCTAATGTGTCTTTGTCCTGCTGTGTATGAGATTCAAACTGTTTGTTGAAGAAAAAATCGCGATTACTGACTTTGGTTCAACAGTAATCTTATCAATTCCTCCCATGTATCTCATGAAGGCAACTGATGTTTCAAAATTGACCCTATGGTATCATCAGCCTCTGTATACTTATAAAAGTGAGGGGGCTCATCAAATAAATGTGCAATTTCATTTCTAATAAAAAATAAATTATCTACTCTATCAAAGAGAATTTGCGCTGTTACTGGGCCTGCTTCTGAAGATGTACTAGGTGCCTCTGCAATCTGTGTTGCTGCAAAATTGCTTACTCTCTTGAAATATTTCTCATGAGAGAGTAATTTTTCTGAAGGATCTAATAGGCTGGGGAGCCCCCTGTCTTGCAAGGCCATAAACCTGTTCTGAAATTTGTTGATATCAGCTTGCATATCTTGGATCCTTCTGTCCAGGGTCTAAATCAGGTTTCTCATTGTGAGGACTCTTTTGATTAAGGAGATAGTCTCAGTCCT
>APFE031346213.1:0-17206 GCA_000404065.3 Pinus taeda | reverse complement strand
ACGTTTACTATACTAGTTTTAATTATTAATGTAGTTGATGTACTTGAGCATATATCAATTACATTTATGCACTTATATTATATTCAATTACACCTATATACTTATATTATATTTATTATGCTCGTTGGAGCAGGTATTACACATTGGTTGCTCACCATGTATTATTTTGGTCAAATATATTAAATAATTTCAATTTCAATATGTTGAACTTTATCAAATTTTTTTTTTTTACAAAATTTTTAATTAGCATTTATTTGTAATCCTTTTGAGTATAATTTTGAACATTTTATTGAACAAGCTTAGTAACTAGAGATAACCTAATTGAATGTTCATACTGCACAAATATTATTGTGCTTGACGAGTGTCAGACAGCACAAATATTAAAGGAGTTGTCTATAATGCGACTTTTTGGAGATTCCGGTGACAGAATCCGGCGGAATAAATGAGGTTAAATCTTGATTTTTAGCAGTTAAAATGGTTTTTTAACTTCATATTTGGATTCAGCGCCCTGAAAAACCCTTGGGAGCCATTGATTGTGCAGAAACTAGCTATCAAACATGAGATTCCAATGAATTGCTGCCGGATTTTGACTGGAAAAATTGGCCGGAAAAGCTTTCAAAAAGTCGCGTTATAGACTACTGCAATAAAAAAGAGTACGCTATAGCGCGACTTTTCGGAGATACCGGTCGTCCGAAATGCGCACTTTTCCGATACCGCGTCCTCACCGTATGCCTGTCCGTTAACATTGTCGCATCCCCTCCTCGTTACCATCCATCATCATTCATTCAACTAAGCTCATCTCCGTTACCGTCTATCGTCTCACCTGCCAGCCGCCTGCAATAATTCTATCACACTCAATTTCAATTTTGAACTACCCATCATAACCTCCTTCCCCTGCAGCACCGAGCAACCTGCATCTAAACATCCCCTGATTCCACGCGCACACAAAACTACAGAGCATCCTGTCCACCACCGAGCATCGACACAACGAACTCTGCTGATCATCAAACCATGTATTTACACTCGCATTATCACTGTTTAAATCTAGTCCTTCCATTAATCTTCTTATAATGTTCGCGGGCTTAAGAACTCGTATATAAATAACACGTCAAACTTTTTTAAGCCTAGAGCACAAGTCTACAACACTTACTAAGTTCGGTCTTGAGATGCCATACAGTTACAAAATCCGAAATGATGGGTTTTCTTTGAAGAAAACGTTCTTGCTCAGAACATCGTCGCTGATTTGGAAGGGTCAAGACTTTGAAAATTTGATCAAAAATTGATCCCCAATGAGTTGATGCCAAAACTTGGGTAAACATGATGAAAATTTGATCTGTGTTATGTCGTAACTTTTTCCTCTCCTCTGTTTAGAAACTGAATCTAGCCAACCTGTCAAGTACTTTTTGTCCTTGAATAGTGAAGTACATCATATCTCTGTGTAAAAGAATGATCAATGCTATTTCTTGATCTACAAACTAAATTCTATTATAGATCACAAGTGCTTAGACAGGTCCATAGGCCAAAAAAAATAGCAGAAACACCTTATTTTTTCACCAAAATGGTTTGGAAACACCATCAACCATATTCTACAACATTTCCAAATTGGGAAACGCCATATGGTACACCGAATGCCATTTCTAGGCCATTTTGTACCATTTTCTGCATTTCCAGGACTGATATGCAGCATGGGCAGGCATTTCCTCTAACATTCGTGTATAGAAAAATCATGGTTGGAGGTTTACAAGGAAGCTCCATGAAGTGGAACAAAGTGTGGAGTGACTAGACGAAAGAGTGGAGAAGCTAAAAGAGTCAGACTTGATGGGGGGAGCACCTTCTCATTTAACTCTTGAAGTTGAGGCAGCTAATGAAGATTGTCAGACAATTAGGAGTTGTGGGATGAAAAATTGAGTGAAAGAAACGGTAAAGGATTAGATGAAGAGAGGAAGAATAGATGCTGCAACATATGCACCAAACTCACATCATAATGATTTTATTCGAGTCAAACCCAATATAACATAAGGTTATCTTGGAAAGTTTCGTCTTTAATAGTATATTCTCTCACTGGAGACTTCTGCTCCAAGATTTGAATATTGTAATTGTAGTATTTCAGTTGCAGATCTACTTATGACAGCGAGATAAAAGTATGTCACTCATAGGCCTGTAACTGAATTTAGGATGGGTCAACATTTGAGCACTTGTAATCAGTAAAAGCCCAATGGTTATGACCAGGGCTAGGTAAATTCTATGTAGATATAATAAAAGAATAGGCTTCTATTAAAATATGCATCATCAAATATTTTAAACACCACATCAACTACTTATGCTTCCACGATTAAGTTCCTTCTGTTCAAATTTACTTTGGTTGTAACATTAGGTAACTCGATCAGGACAAGATAGTATAAGTATATGCCCCAAGTACAAAGGAACGATGGAATAATTGAATTAAAATATTGTTAGTAGTTTCTTATGTCCATCGTGAACAAGAGATTTGTTCCCGCAAAGCTAAAGTGATTTGCATGGGTTGCCTGTTGGCAGATTGGCCTCCTCATTTTTCGGTAGAGCGCTGCCCATTTCCTAGATTGTATTCCATGTTTTACATATAAAAATGAAACAAGATATTGTATTCCTCAAATCGTTGTTTCCTCATTATAAAATGATCAAATCTTTAGATTATCTCATCATCCAGACTCCAAAATATTGATATCAAAGTGAAATAAAAGCCTATCTAATTGCAGTGCATTTTAATTAGCATATCTATGTACTATTATTTTACACACTAATCAAAATATTAAATATAATGGAAAATTTTAGATTCGTCTTAATAATGACTAGGCAGTAGAACATTTGAGAGACACTTACCCTTGAGGCCTTCAAAGCAATGACTGGACAATTCATTGTGGACCCTCTTGACAAGCCTGTAGCTTGAACCTTCATTTCTAGTGAAGGAAAGAGAGGAGTGTCTGGAGGTGGCAAAAGCCTGCCTCAAAGCAATTATAGAGAATAATATGGGAATATGAGGCTTGATATACATGTTGAAATGGAAATTTAATTACAAAAGAGCTCATACTGCAATCTGTCATCAAAAGGACAAAAATAAATAGAAAGAATCACGTAGAAAAGATTACAACTACAATCTTATAGCTTTTTAGGCGAAATTAGAGACTTAATTGGGAAAATTTCATATAACAACAATATAACAACATATAGCTACCTTCAAATCAAAATACTCAAAAAATTTCCATTGTTTGAAGATGAAAGACTTGGTTGTTGAATATTTTGGGCCTAACAAATATCAAGTGAGCAGCTGCATGAGTTTACAAACTTCTAAAATAGTTTGCATTTGATTAGAGTAGAGATGTTTTGATCAACTTCCAAATCCATTACCTCATAGTGAAAACATTATTTCGTTTTCTCCAAGTATATAATTACTTAACTCTCTGGATTTATGGTTTTTAAAAATGTCTGTATTTGGTAGTTGTCACAATTTTATGAGATTTTTCAAATTTGCTAATTTAATCAATATACTTGGTCTCATGGAAGTGAAGATTGCCTTTATCCATTAATGCAATGCATTGGTGCAAGTATTACCTTGGATTAAAATATTTAATCCTGAGATCTAAAATGAAATTGAGGACAAGGAAACTTAACTAGACAACAAATTCTCATATATTGGGGTCGAACAAATCTATCCTGCCCATTAGACAACATTAATCTATAATAGAATTTAATTGTAGATCAAGAAATAGCATTGATTATTCTTTTACACAGAGATATGATGTACTTCACTATTCAAGGAAAATCAAAATGTGAAAGGTTGGCTAGATTCAGTTTCTAAACAGAGGAGAGGAAAAAGTTACGGCATATCATAGATCAAATTTTCATCATGTTTGCCCAAGTTTTGGAATCAACTCATTGGTAGATTGGCTGGCTTTTAACTGTTAAGTATAGTTTTTCCCTGGGTTCATTCAGACATAAATCTAGAAGGTCATGCCCAATATCTTGTTTCCTTTTGCAAATATAAGAGTAGCAATGGGCATAGTTTGTGAATCCATTGCCACAACTTTCGCAACTTTCCCAGGAAAGAGGAAAGGAAAGGTGGGTTTGTAGTGCCATATTAGAGGGACAATTTTTTATTCTTCTGAATTATTTTAGTAGATACTATCAATGTTAGCTAGTAGAGGTGGAACAACTCTTCTAGGGATGGGTTTCGGGTAGAAAAATATTGCCCACGAAGTTAGAAACTGCAGTAATGATCCATTATGACCAAATAAATTATGTGTTTATTCTATTTCGTTTCATTGTTTATTTTGTAATGGCTTCAATAGCCCATTTCTTTTTTTGGAATGTTTGAATGTATAAGCTAGATAAATGCCTACTTGTCCAATATGAATTTATTATTATTTTATTTTCCAGGTCTTCTAAGTGTAGAGAATGGTGCAAAAGTGGCATATGTGCATCGAATTGTCTTGTTGTCCAAATCTCAATCAAGCCATTGTGAAATATGTGCTCCATAATGTGGCAAGAAATCATATGTTGCATCGAAATATAGAAGTGCACAGGAGAACAATGAATAACAAAGGCTACTATATTGCCCTTATTGAGGGGTTAAAGGAGGCGAAAAATTATGTTGTCAATGATATTACAATTTTCGCAAACTTGCAGCTCATATGCAATCAAATCAACGATGCATATGAAGTTCAAAAACATAATTTAAAACCGATTCACAAGGAATCAATAATGTGGATTTCTCAGTTTCAATCTTTTAGCATACATTACAATGCAGACATTCATAAGTTTTCCACTGATATACTTTCTAGAGGAATGTCAACTGTAGATGGAGGTGTTAGAGATGACATCGGATCACCATCTATTGCAAGAAAAGTCATTGATCAACATCAACATAGTTCCCTAATATGTGAATGTGTTCTTGTGATCATTTTCCTTGGGGCTATCATTGCATGTTTCTTTCAGTAAAGAAGAACCCATTGATATGTTATTTTTCCCCAACCTACAATGATTGGGGTGTTTGTATCAGTGACAAGTTAATGAATAAATGTGCAACATTCCATGTATATGAACAAATGTAATATTTGCATTGTTTGTGATATAATAGTTGAATGTTTTTAAGGTTATTTAGTGACTCAACGTGCTTGTAAATATAACTGTGCAAAATTTCATTAATTTCAAAATGAATTTCAGATGCCTTGTGAATATGTTGTATGTTAAGTAGCTTTGAGGTTTCATACTACAAATGTCATGCTTAAATTGTTTGTATTTGTGGTGGTAATGGTTTCCAGTTGCCATAATTTTTTTAAAGAAGAAAACATGAGATGGGGAGTTTGACATTTGGCAAAGATAACTAGTTAGCAATTGAATATTTTTATTGTAACTGCTAACATTCGAGCTCCTTTGGGTATCTAAATGCATAGCTTGTTTGAAGTGAAAGACATTGCAGGCAACATTTTTCATGGAATAACAACAACAAATGCAATCATTTAAGGTATAATTGTACTTGAAACAACTAGTTGCTCAGAAATTATTCAAAGAACTATATAATGATATAATGTTTACAAAATCCACTAGGGAAGATTCTTTTGATGCTAGTAGATCCATTGGAACCCAACAAATCTTGTTATGTATGTTCAAGGACTCCTGTATCACTAGAGGTGAATACTCAACAAGAAAAACTAAAAGGATATCATAGAAAAATATTTCAAGGCTAAATTGGGTGTGAATTCACCATTGATCATGCATGGTTCTACACTTATGTTTGAGTCTAGTGATGACAATGAGAAACATGTTTCCGCACATTATGCACAAAAATTAGAGAAGACGTTAGTAGAATATCCATTTCGAATCACAAATGGTGTTATTCTTACAGTAGAGGACTACCATCAAGATTTATTGTGGAGTATTAATATTAACCACAAAGATGAACTTCATGACTTTGATGTTGATGAAAGTGGAGAAAAACTATTAATTGCAACTACAGAACCTAGCCATTGGACCGCAACCTTGAGACTAATCAATTTTCTTTGAAATTGAGCTCTCTGATAACAAACAAGAGACTCACCTTAACCATCAATAGAATTTGACAAACAAATTGTTATTCACTAGTTAATTTCTGTGTCAAATATAGCATTTTTCTTTGGTTAAAATGATGAAAAAAAAATAAATTTGCAGAAGTCCCCACATTAAACAAATATTTCAGGATTTAAAATTCATGCCCTGCTGGGTCCTGGCCTTGTGGATCTCACTCATAGGTTGCTCCTCATGTGATCTACGTTTCATACCACTTATCATGTGCATTTTAAGGGTTTGTTGTTATTTAACAAGATAATTTGTTGGCTTTTGCAATGCACTCTGAGTTTCATGATTGATCAATTCCATGTGCTTTTAGTTGCCCTCACTATTTAGTGGCCCATAATTTAGTAACCTAATACATATTTCAAGTTGCACTTCATTGTTCTTTAGTTGAGTGGATGTTTTTTCATATGACTAAATCTAAATACTCCACTTATTTATGATATTTGAATGAAGTCACATCTTAGATATATTCATCCATTTGGAGAAGTTTAAATATTTTACATTTTTCGATTTTTTTAGAAACTATCACTAGAATCTAGGTCTATAATTGTTGCTCTAATTACAATTATCTATTACTTAAATTTATTTTTTGAACGCATAATTTGATTCAACATTTTGAAAACTCCCTCTTGTATTAAGATTGTGCAATCTCAACCACTAATATCTGCAATTTCAGTGATTATTATAAAATTTTGAGCATATTTTAGGCAAAATTGTTTGAAAAAATTTGCCAAAAAAGGTTTAAATTATTCACATTGAATTTATCATCCCTAAACACTGGTTAAATTGTAAAATTGATATGCAATGTGGGCACACCTATCTACAAGGATACCATTAGTGTTGAAGTGTGGTGGTCCTATTTTACTCATTACAAGGGTTAAGCAATCAAAGAAACACACAAAGCTTTGGGCTTGACAGCTAAAGGATAGAGGGAGCATGGTCTAAACTTTTAAAACTCTATTTTATGGTCAACCTATTTAAAGAGCTCAAAGAATATGTGCTCATCAAGATTAACAACCAGAACCATCCCAACTAGTTTTCCACATCAATTTTCTTAATGTCTCATTTCATTGTAAAAGAAAAGATCACTAAATCCATCAATGTTTGCTCATGATCCAAGCTAACCCAAAGGTGGTCATACTCACTCAAACCCCTCCTACCCCAAATCTCTGCGAGTAACCGATGCAGGTAAAGATATGAAATAAAAAACATTTATACATATAGAGGCAATGTCAAAGAAGAACGACCATGTACATTTTTATGTTTATGTTACTTGTATGAGCACTGAGAAATATCTAAATTATTTTGTAGTGTTTACTCTTTAGTTTGTAGATTGTTTCTTTTATGACATGTCACACTATTTTCATTAGGGAATATGTCTTCAAATATGTCAATGTCCATGTCATTGACATGGATACAATTAGAGTTAGCAATTTAAACATGCAATTTATATTTTGTAAATGCCAAGATGGGAAATCAAAAGCTAGTGTTGTATGGAAGGATGTCTTAAAATTAAGATCTGATATGAAGATTGTTGCACACCATGACATTGTTAAGGATCTTGAGTTTTTGTAGATTTTTTAAGCAGTTTAATGTTATACTAAATCGGTTGGGCAATCTACATGCTGGCAGACATGTGAACAAGCTTTCATTGGCTGTAAGAGCTTTGAAATGTTGGGTATTTAGGACAAGTCATTGTGCATGTTAAGGGTGAGATAGAGTGTTACGAGTGTCGACCAAAGCCAACACCAAAAACATATCTAGTTTGTACAATCACAATTACTCCATCATGTCTACTCTAAATCCAAGCAAAAACTAATATTATGTATACATGACATGGTATAAGATCCTAAAACGAAATTTGATTCTTGAGTTGACACTTGAATCCCTAATGCACCCTTGTGAATTTCTTTTTTCAAGGGCTCTTGGACTAGATACATGAGATATGGATGAAAAATTTCGGCCTTGTTCAATGAGGATTCTTTACAGGGAGCCACGAGAATAGTAACATCAATAATGGCACAAGGAAAAGAGTGTTGAGTGATTGTCTTCTTCATTGTGTATGTGGCATCTCAATTTATATAACAAACAAATGGTTGTCAAACAGTATTGTGCATATGAATCATACCAGGCAGGTGTAGTTCAATTGCAACAATTTAAAGCATTTGGGGCACATATATATGCTAAATCATTAACAGTTTAAACCTTCTATCATGTCAAATTGTCATTATAAAAAAGTGTTGGA
This sequence comes from Pinus taeda, assembly GCA_000404065.3. Taxonomy (NCBI): domain Eukaryota; kingdom Viridiplantae; phylum Streptophyta; class Pinopsida; order Pinales; family Pinaceae; genus Pinus; species Pinus taeda. The sequence goes on along the minus strand of APFE031346213.1, from coordinate 8,874 downwards.
AATTAGCCATTGAAGAAAGGGAAGACAAGCTCATAACTAAATCTACAAGTAGTCGATTATTGGACCGTTGAAACACTTTATTTATATAGAAAAATATGAAGTACATGTACATACTTGCAACTTATCACAAGCTGGAACAATTTCAAGCTCTCCTAACCCTATCTAGGGAAACCAAGAAAACCCTAACAACCAACTCCTCCTCGCTACCAATCAAACCTAGCAAAAGTTGGTCACTCCACCAAGAATCCTCAACAACCTAGCATCATCAACTACCATGGCATTCATGACATGAATGTTGCTATGTGGGAGATTAAGGAAGAAGAAGTTGCAGTTTCTCTCACAACTTGTTTGAGAAGCCTACAAGTTGGCTAAGCTTTTTGTCTTTTCCTCAGCGTTGTCGATTTATTTTATGCCCTGGTTCAATATGTAAACATTCAGACACCACATTAGACGTTTACTATACTAGTTTTAATTATTAAACGTTTATTATACTAGTTTTAATTATTAATGTAGTTGATGTACTTGAGCGTATATCAATTACATTTATCAATGTAGTTGTATATATACATGTTATTGATATACATTTATCCATTTATATCATATTCAATTACACCTATATACTTATATTAGATTTATTATGCTCGTTGGATCAGGTATTACACATTGGTTGCTCACCATGTATTATTTTCTTCAAATATATTAAATAATTTTCAATTTCACAATGTTGAACTTTGTCAATTATTTTTTTTTATTGCAAAATTTTTAATTAGCATTTATTTGTAATCCTATTGAGTATAATTTTGAACATTTTATTGAACAAGCTTAGTAACTCGTGATAACCTAATTTAATGTTCATACTGCACAAATATTAAAAATTGTGCTTGACGAGGGCAAATCCTATTTCCAACTCCACTGCAGTCTGACATGCAAGGGGAATAGGGGTTGCCTTGCTGCTAACATGCCAAAGTCAACTTTGAAAGAAATATAAATAAAAGGCAACCCCTATTCCTCTTGCATGTCAGACTGCATTTATAATGCAGTGGAGTTGGAAATAAGATTTGCCCTTGACGAGTGTCACACTGCACAAATATTAAAAAGGAGTACGCTATAGCGCGCCTTTTCGGAGATACCGGTCATCCGAAAAGCGCACTTTTGCGACACTGCGTCCACATCGTGTGTCTGTCGGTTAGCATTGTCGAATTCCCTCTCCGTTACCATTCGTCATCATTCATTCAACTCCGTTACCGTCTATCGTCTCACTTGCCAGTTTCCTGCATTAATTATATCGCACTCAATTTCAATTTTGAACTACCCATCGTAACCTTCTTCCCCTGTAGCACTGAGTAACCTGCATCTCAACATCCCCTGATTCCATGCACACACAGAACTATAGAGCATCCTATCCACCACCGAGCATCGACACAAGGAACTCTGGTGATCTTCAAACCATGTATTTACACTCGCATTATCACTGTTTAAATCTAGTCCTTCCATTAACCTTCTTATAATGTTCGTGGACTTAAGAACTCGTATACAAATAACACATCAAACTTCTTTAAGCCTTGAGCACAATTTTGCAACACTTACTAAGTTCGGTCTTGATATGCCATACAATTACAAAAGCCGAAATGATGGGTCTTCTTTGGAGAAAACGTTCTTGCTCAGAACATCGTCGCTGATTTGGAATGGTCCAGACATTGAAAATTTGATCCCCAAGGAGTTGATGCCAAAACTTGGGTAAACATGATGAAAATTTGATCTGTGTTATGTCGTAACTTTTTCCTCTCCTCTGTTTAGAAACTGAATCTAGCCAACTTGTCAAGTACTTGTTGTCCTTGAATAGTGAAGTACATCATATCTCTGTGTAAAAGAATAATCAATGCTATTTCTTGATCTACAAATTAAATTCTATTATAGATCAGAACTGCTTGGACAGGTCCATAGGCCAAAACAAATAGCAGAAACACCTTATTTTTTCACCAAAATGGTTTGGAAACACCATAAACCATATTCTACAACATTTCCAAATTGGGAAACGCCATATGGTACACCGAATGCCATTTCTAGGCCATTTTGCACCATTTTCTGCATTTCCAGGACTGGTATGCAGCATGGGCAGGCATTTCCTCTAACATTCGTGTACAGAAAAATCATGGTTGGAGGTTTACAAGGAAGCTCCATGAAGTGGAACAAAGTGTGGAGTGACTAGACGAAAGAGTGGAGAAGCTAAAAGAGTTAGACATGATGGGGGGAGCACCTTCTCATTTAACTCTTGAAGTTGAGGCAGCTAATGAAGATTGTCAGACAATTAGGAGTTGTTAGATGAAAAATTGAGTGAAAGAAACAGTAAAGGATTAGATGAAGAGAGGAAGAATAGATGTTGCAACATATGCACCAAATTCACATCATAATGATTTTATTCCAGTCAGACCCAATAGAACATAAGGTTATCTTGGAAAGTTTTGTATTTAATGGTATATTCTCTCACTGGATACTTCTGCTCCAAGATTTGAATATTGTAATTGTAGTATTTCAGTTGCAGATCTACCTATGACAGCGAGATAAAAGTATGTCAATCATAGGCCTGTAACCGAATTTAGAATGGGTCAACATTTGAGCACTTGTAATCAGTAAAATCCCAACGGTTATGACCAGGGCTAGTTAAATTCTATGTAGATATAATAAAAAATTAGGCTTCTATTAAAATATGCATCATCAAATATTTTAAACACCACATCAACTACTTATGCTTCCATGATTAAGTTCCTTCTGTTCAAATTTACTTTGGTTGTAACATTAGGTAACTTGATCAGGACAAGATAGTATAAGTATATGCCCTAAGTCTGGTCCAATTAAAATATTGTTAGTAGTTTCTTATGTCCATCGTGAACAAGAGATTTGTTCCCGCAAAGCTAAAGTGATTTGTATGGGTTGCCTGTTGGGAGATTGGCCTCCTCATTTTTGGGTAGAGCGCTGCCCATTTCTCAGATTGTATTCCAGGGTTTACATATAAAAATGAAACAAGATATTGTATTCCTCAAATCGTTGTTTCCTCATTATAAAATGATCAAATCTTTAGATTATCTCATCATCCAGACTCCAAAATATCAAAGTGAAATAAAAGCCTATCTAATTGCAGTGCATTTTAATTAGCATATCTATATACTATTATTTTACACACTAATTAAAATATTAAATATAATAGAAAATTTTAGATTCGTCTTAATAATGACTAGGCAGTAGGAACATTTGAGAGACACTTACCCTTGAGGCCTTCAAAGCAATGACTGGACAATTCATTGTGGACCCTCTTGACAAACCTGTAGCTTGAGCCTTCATTTCTAATGAAGGAAAGAGAGGAGTGTCTGGAGGTGGTAAAAGCCTGCCTCAAAGCAATTATAGAGAATAATATGGGAATATGAGGCTTGATATACATGTTGAAATGGAAATTTAATTACAAAAGAGCTCATACTGCAATCTGTCATCAAAAGGACAAAAATAAATAGAAAGAATCACGTAGAAAAGATTACAACTACAATCTTATAGCTTTTCAGGCGAAATTAGAGACTTAATTGGGAAAATTTCATATAACAACAATATAACAACATATAGCTACCTTCAAATCAAAATACTCAAAAACTTTTCCATTGTTTGAAGATGAAAGACTTGGTTGTTGAATATTTTGGGCCTAACAAATATCAAGTGAGCAACTACATGAGTTTACAAACTTCTAAAATAGTTTGCATTTGATTAGCGTAGAGATGTTTTGATCAACTTCCAAATCCATTACCTCATAGTGAAAACATTATTTCATTTTCTCCAAGTATATAATCACTTAACTCTCTGGATTTATGGTTCTTAAAAATGTCTGTATTTGGTAGTTGTCACAATTTTATGAACTTTTTCAAATTTGCTAATTTAATCAATATACTTGGTCCCATGGAAGTGAAGATTTCCTTTATCCATTAATGCAATGCATTGGTGCAAGTATTACCTTGGATTAAAATATTTAATCCTGAGATCTGAAATGAAATTGAGGACAAGGAAACTTAACCAGACAACAATTTCTCATATATGGGGGTCCAACAAATCTATCCTGCCCATTAAACAACATTAATCTATAATAGAATTTAATTGTAGATCAAGAAATAGCATTGATTATTCTTTTACGCAGAGATATGATGTACTTCACTATTCAAGGAAAATCAAAACGTGAAAGGTTGGCTAGATTCAGTTTCTAAACAGAGGAGAGGAAAAAGTTACGGCATATCATAGATCAAATTTTCATCATGTTTGCCCAAGTTTTGGAATCAACTCATTGGTAGATTGTCTGGCTTTTAACTGTTGAGTATAGTTTTTCCCTAGGTTCATTTAGACATAAATCTAGAAGGTCATGCCCAATATCTTGTTTTCTTTTGCAAATATAAGAGTAGCAATGGGCATAGTTTGTGAATCCATTGCCACAACTTTTGCAACTTGCCCAGGAAAGAGGAAAGGCAAGGTGGGTTTGTAGTGCCATATTAGAGGGACAATTTTTTATTCTTCTGAATTATTTTAGTAAATACTATCAATGTTAGCTAGTAGAGGTGGAACAACTCTTCTAGGGATGGGTTTCGGGTAGAAAAATATTGCCCACTAAGTTAGAAACTGCAGTAATGATCCATTATGACCAAATAAATTATGTGTTTATTCTATTTCGTTTCATTGTTTATTTTGTAATGGCTTCAATGGCCCCTTTCTTTTGTTGGAATGTTTGAATGTATAAGCTAGATAAATGCCTACTTGTCCAATATGAATTTATTATTAGTTTATTTTCCACATCTTCTAAGTGTAGAGAATGGTGCAAAAGTGGCATATGTGCATTGAATTGTCTTGTTGTCCAAATCTCGATCAAGCCACTGTGAAATATGTGGTCCATAATGTGGCAAGAAATCATGTGTTGCATCGAAATATAGAAGTGCACAGGAGAACAATGAATAACAAAGGCTACTATATTGCCCTTATTGAGGGGTTAAAGGAGGCGAAAAATTATGTTGTCAATGATATTACAATTTTCGCAAACTCGTAGCTCATATGCAATCAAATCAACGATGCATATGAAGTTCAAAAACATAATTTAAAACCGATTGATAAGGAATCAATAATGTGGATTTCTCAGTTTCAATCTTTTAGCATACATTACAATGCAGACATTCATAAGTTTTCCACTAATATAATTTCTAGAGGAATGTCAACTGTAGATGGAGGTGTTAGAGATGACATCGGATCACCATCAATTGCAAGAAAAGTCATTGATCAACATCAACATAGCTCCCCAATATGTGAATGTGTTCTTGTGATCATTTTCCTTGGGGCTATCATTGCATGTTTCTTTCAGTAAAGAAGAACCCATTGATATGTTATTTTTCCCCAACCTACAATGATCGGGGTCTTTGTATCAGTGACATGTTAATGAATAAATGTGCAACATTCCATGTATATGAACAAATGTAATATTTGCATTGTTTGTGATATAATAGTTGAATGTTTTTGAGGTTATTTAGTGACTCAACGTGCTTGTAAATATAACTGTGCAAAATTTCATTAATTTCAAAATGAATTTTAGATGCCTTGTGAATATGTTGTATGTTAAGTAGCTTTGAGGTTTCATACTACAAATGTCATGCTTAAATTTTTTGTATTTGTGGTGGTAATGGTTTCGAGCTGCCATAATTTTTTTAAAGAAGAAAACATGAGATCAGGAGTTTGACATTTGGCAAAGATAACTAGTTAGCAATTGAATATTTTTACTATAACTGCTAACATTTGAGCTCCTTTGGGTATCTAAATGCATAGCTTGTTTGAAGTGAAAGACATTGCAGGCAACATTTTTCATGGAATAACAACAACAAATGCAATCATTTAAGGTATAATTGTACTTGAAACAACTAGTTGCTCAGAAATTATTCAAAGAACTATAGAATGATATAATGTTTACAAAATCCACTAGGGAAGATTCTTTTGATGCTAGTAGAGCCATTGGAACCCAACAAATCTTGTTATATATGTTCAAGGACTCTTGTATCACTAGAGGTGAATACTCAACAAGAAAAACTAAAAGGATATCATAGAAAAATATTTCAAGGCTAAATTGGGTGTGAATTCACCATTGATCATGCATGGTTCTACACTTATGTTTGAGTCTAGTGATGACAATGAGAAAGATGTTTCCACACATTATGCACAAAAATTAGAGAAGACGTTAGTAGAATATCCATTTCGAATCACAAATGGTGTTATTCTTACAGTAGAGGACTACCATCAAGATTTATTGTGCAGTATTAATATTAACCACAAAGATGAATTTCATGACTTTCATGTTGATGAAAGTGGAGAAAAACTATTAATTGTAACTACAGAACCTAGCCATTGGACCGCAACCTCGAGACTAATCAATTTTCTTTGAAATTGAGCTCTCTGATAACAAACAAGAGACTCACCTTAACCATCAATAGAATTTGACAAACAAATTGTTATTCACTAGGTAATTTCTGTGTCAAATATAACATTTTTCTTTGGTTAAAATGATTAAAAAAAAAATTGCAGAAGTCCCCACATTAAACAAATATTTCAGGATTTAAAATTCATGCCCCGTTGGGTCCTGGCCTTGTGGATCTCACTCATAGGTTGCTCCTCATGTGATCTACGTTTCATACCACTTATCATGTGCATTTTAAGGGTTTGTTGTTATTTAACAAGATAATTTGTTGGCTTTTGCAATGCACTCTGAGTTTCATGATTGATCAATTCCTTGTGCTTTTAGTTGCCCTCTCTATTTAGTGGCCCATAATTTAGTAACCTAATACATATTTCAAGTTGCACTTCATTGTTCTTTAGTTGAGTGGATGTTTTTTCATATGACTAAATCTAAATACTCCACTTATTTATGATATTTGAATGAAGTCACATCTTAGATATATTCATCAATTTGGAGAAGTTTAAATATTTTACATTTTTCGATTTTTTTAGAAACTATCACTAGAATCTAGGTCTATAATTGTTGCTCTAATTACAATTATCTATTACTTAAATTTATTTTTTGAACGCATAATTTGATTCATCATTCTGAAAAATCCCTCTTGTATTAAGATTGTGCAATCTCAACCACTAATATCTGCAATTTCAGTAATTATTATAAAATTTTGAGCATATTTTAGGCAAAATTGTTTGAAAAGATTTGCCAAAAAAGGTTTAAATTATTCACATTGAATTTATCATCCCTAAACACTGGTTAAATTGTAAAATTGATATGCAATGTGGGCACACCTATCTACAAGGATACCATTAGTGTTGAAGTGTGGTGGTCCTATTTTACTCATTACAAGGGTTAAGCAATCAAAGAAACACACAAAGCCTTGGGCTTGACACCTAAAGGATAGAGGAAGCATGGTCTGAACTTTTAAAACTCTATTTTATGGTCAACCTATTTAAAGAGCTCAAAGAATCTGTGCTCATCAAGATTAGCAACCATAACCATCCCAACTAGTTTTCCACATCAATATTCTTAATGTCTCATTTCATTGTAAAAGAAAAGACCACTAAATCCATCAATGCTTGCTCATGATCCAAGCTAACCCAAAGGTGGTCATACTCACTCAAACCCCTCCTACCCCAAATCTCTGCGAGTAACCGATGCAGGTAAAGATTTGAAATAAAAAACATTTATACATATAGAGGCAATGTCAAAGAAGAACAACCATGTACATTTTTATGTTTATGTTACTTGTATGAGCACTGAGAAATATCTAAATTATGTTGTAGAGTTTACTCTTTAGTTTGTAGATTGTTTCTTTTATGACTTGTCACACTGTTTTCATTAGGGAATATGTCTTCAAATATGTCCATGTCCATGTCATTGACATGGATACAATTAGAGTTAGCAATTTAAACATGCAATTTATATTTTGTAAATGCCAAGATGGGAATCAAAAGCTAGTGTGGCATGGAAGGATGTCTTAAAATTAAGATCTGATATGAAGATTGTTGCACACCATGACATTGTCAAGGATCCTGAGTTTTTGTAGATTTTTTAAGCAGTTTAATGTTATACTAAATGGGTTGGGCAATCTGCATGCTGGCAGACGTGTGAACAAGCTTTCATTGGTTGTAAGAGCTTTGAAATGTTGGGTATTTAGGACAGTTCATTGTGCATGTTAAGGGTGAGATAGAGTGTTACGAGTGTCGACCAAAGCCAACACCAAAAACATATCTAGTTTGTACAATCACAATTACTCCATCATGTCTACTCTAAATCCAAGAAAAAACTGATATTATGTATACATGACATGGTATAAGACCCTAAAATGAAATTTGATTCTTGAGTTGACACTTGAATCCCTAATGCACTCTTGTGAATTTCTTTTTTCAAGGGATCTTGGACTAGATACATGAGACATGGATGAAAAATTTCAGCCTTTTTCAATGAGGATTCTTTACAGGGAGCCACGAGAATAGTAACATCAATAATGGCACAAGGAAAAGAGTGTTGAGTGATTGTCTTCTTCATTGTGTATGTGGCATCTCAATTTATATAACAAACAAATGGTTGTCAAACAATACTGTGTATATGAATCACACCAGGCAGGTGTAGTTCAATTGCAACAATTTAAAGCATTTGGGGCACATATATATGCTAAATTATTAACAATTTAAACCTTCTGTCATGTCAAATTGTCATTATAAAAAAGTGTTGGAAATTAGCCATTGAAGAAAGGGAAGACAAGCTCATAACTAAATCTACAAGTAGTCGATTATTGGACCGTTGAAACACTTTATTTATATAGAAAAATATGAAGTACATGTACATACTTGCAACTTATCACAAGCTGGAACAAT
>APFE031346199.1:0-11937 GCA_000404065.3 Pinus taeda | reverse complement strand
AAAATGAAAGATGTCTTTTAATTTAAATTTATATCATTGGTTAAAATTCAAGGTATTAATTTACTTTATCAAATAAATATATAAAACTAACCTATAAACAAATAATATGTAAATGAATAAATCCATCGAAACATTTAAAATAATATTTTTCATATATATATCTTATTTGAATGGAAATTAATTAATTGTGATAAAAAATAATAAGAGATATAAATAAAATTAAGGCATGCAAAAAAATTATATGTGAGAAGATAATACATCATAAGTACTATTTAGTATTTACATGGCAATTTAATTCATTACATAATAGAGCCAACAACTATTGTTTGGATCTCTATTTGGGGAATCGATACAATCCATAGAAGAGCCGTGGTGTGTTAGGAGGTAGACCCAACACCCATAGTTTGGCTCTCTTGCAAAAGATGAACACACCAACTACTCCCCAAATTCCAATTCCAAATCCAATTCCCAATGCCATTAATGACATCTTGTCATCTAGATGGTCCAACCATCCCACTTTAACATGGGTACTGCTACTATTATTGTGATCTTCTGTCCCTGGATTTTTCTTTCCATTACATGAATCTAAAGGACACCCATATAAGCATTTATTCTTTTGAAATGATGTTGCACTGAATGTGGAAAATTGTGTTCCTCCAGGGATTGGCCCACAAAGGTTATTAGATGAAACATCGAGAACAGCCAAACTGTGTAGTTTAGAGAGCTCTTCAGGAATATGTCCACTCAGATTATTCTTGCACAAGTCTAACTCCTCCAAAGTAGATATGTTACTGAGAGATGCTGGGATTGGCCCTTCCAACTGGTTTCCAGATAAATTTAGCAATCGCAAGCTACTCAAAGTTCCTATGCTTGCCGGTATTTGTCCTATAAGATTATTGTTGGACAAATCAAATATAATGTTTTTATCAGACAAGTATGATAGAGTATATTCACTTCCTTTGATGTCAACTGGCATTTCTTCACCTCCATGTCCATTTAGCATGTAATCAGGTTCATTATTGTTTACAAACCCTGCAAGTCTTTCAAAATGTAATGGCATTTTTCCAGTGAATTTATTATTGGATAAATCCAGGATAGACAATTGGGTGAAATTTGTTACCCATTCAGGAATGTCACCATGGAAATTATTGTACCCAAAGTTTAAAAATTTCAAACCAACAAAAAAGGTGAAGTAGTAAGGAAGTTTCCCTATCAATTTATTTCTCCTCAAATCCAATAACTTAAGCTTAGTGCAATTAGCCAAAGATATTGGAAGAGTCCCAGAGAAATTATTAGTATGAGCAGAAAAATATAATAAAGAAGTAAAATTGCCAATAATAATTGATCCTTGAAAATTATTCTTTGACAAATCTAAATATTTAAGGGAAACTAAACCCCTAAAGCTATTAGGTATAATGCCAAAAAGATTATTATTATCTAGTTCTAAAACATATAAATTTAGGTGGCCTATTCTAAGTGGAAGAGGTCCAATTAAATGGTTGTTTGATAAAGAAAGAAACTGCAATGACATATTGGAATCGGGGATACTCGGAATGGTGCCTACAAGGTCATTATTGTCTAGGTACAGTTCAGATAGCGGAGAACAATTGAATAGCATGGGAGGGATGTTGCCACTTAGTGAGTTGTAGGATAACAGAATAGTATCTATGTTTTTCATCAAACCGATCCCTGAAGGGATTGGACCACTCAATTTGTTTCCCATACCTGATAAGTATTGGAGTGAAGTGAAATTTCTAATCCAAGCTGGAATGCTTCCACTTATACTATTGTAGTTGAACTGGAGAGATTTCAAGCTGACCAGGCGACCCAATTCCCATGGGATTGGACCACTCAAATGGTTGCTGCTGATGTCCAGTGCTATAAGTGAAGTGCAGTTGCCCAGAGAAGTTGGGATGCTTCCATTCAGATCCATGCCATACAACGAGAGCGATTCCAATTGGACCAGACGGCCGAGTTCTGGTGGGATTCTTCCACTGAAATGATTGTAGGTAAGATCTAAAGTCCGCAACAGAGAGAGGTTGCCAATAGACGGTGTAATTCTTCCACTGAAATGATTCCCCGAAAGATCTAAAGTCCGCAACAGAGAGAGGTTGCCAATAGACGGGGATAGCGTACCATTCAACCAGCAGAAAGGGAGTGAAATTGCAACTACACGTTTCGTGTTTGGTGTGCACGAAATTCCGTTCCAGCGGCAGACGTTATGTGAGTTATGGGCCGTCCAGTTGGAGAGCGATCCTTGTGGATCTGATATGATGCCCCTTTTGAAGCTCAGAAGCGCCTCCAAGTCCCTTTTATTGGGCATGGAGTAAGAGGGTTCCCCCGTCATATTGCGTCCATTGAAAGCAGTGAATCCACCCGCCTGCTCATACTCATACACATGATGTTGATGAGCAAAAGAGAGCACAAACATGGTGATGAGCAGAAGAATAGATTTATGATCCATTTCTCTCTCTCCCAACTTCTTTCAAAGCCAAAAGGTTGTGAGTGTTGTTGTGAATCCCCATGTATTTATTTATAAGCACAGCAGCCTGTGTGTGAAAATTGTCATGCAATCTCAAACGCAAATGGAGGGAAAAGACAAAATGCAAAAAGACAAATTGACTTGAGGGTAAACAGTGTATGGAACCGCAAATTGAGGGAAAAGACAAATTGACTGGACTTGAGGGTAAACAGTATATGGAACCGCAAATTGAGGGAAAAGACAAAATGCAAAAAGACAAACTGACTTGACTTGACTCTGTGGGGGCAACGGAGTTAACGTTGATGGCTGAACAAATTGTATTGACTTGACTCTGTGGGGGCAACGGAGTTAACGTTGATGGCTGAACAAATTGTATTGACTTGACTCTGTGGGGCAACGGAGTTAACGTTGATGGCTGAACAAATTGTATGGAACTTTCTGTAATTCAAAATGATAAATTGACGGATGGGTAAAGACAAAATGCAAAAAGATAATTTGCCGGATGGGAAAATCAAATTGAGGGTTGATGAGCTTCTGTTCAATTACAGGAAAATCATGCGAACTTCATTGAAATTTTGTACAAAAAGACAAATCAGAGAAATATAAATTTATTGAGGAAAAGTGTGAGACCGCAAATTGAGGAAAAGACAAAATGCAAAGAGATAAATTGTAATGAAATGATTTGAGTTGGACAACTGTAATGACTTGACTCAGTGGGGCAAAGCAGTGAAGAAAGTGGCAATAAAGTTAATGGGAACTTTCTCTAATTCAAATAAAGTTAGTGAAATCATTTGAGTTGAAAAATTTTAAGCAAATAGAAAATTCATAGAAAGGGAAACTGTAGCAATAGAATGAAGAAAGTGGCAATAAAATAAAATGAAGTTAGTGAGAACTTTCTGTCATTTATATAAAATTCTAAATTTACATATTTGGAAATAAAGGGGGAAATGGGCATCTCGAATTGATCGGGAAAAAAGTGTTAACGTTGATGGCTGAACTTCACTGAATTTTTTAGGTTTATTACCATTTTTTTTAAATGTTTTTTTTATGTTAGTTTTTTTTATGTTAATGTTTTTTTTATGTTTTTAAATTTAGTTTTAATGGTTAAAAGGAAAAAAATTGTTTGGTTTTAATTTTAAAAATGTTTCTTTATGTTTTTAAATTTAGTTTTAATGGTTAAAAGGGAAAAAATGTTTGGTTTTATTTTGTTTTTTAATTATTTTAAAGTTATTAATTTTTTTTTTTTTTAATAATTTGTCTAATTTTTTTTTTTAATATTTTTTTAAAATGATTGTATTTTGATTTATTTTTTATCTTTTTAATTTTATATAATTTTTTTATTTGTTTTTTTAAGTAATCCAACATTAAAAAAAAAAAAGATAATTTGAAAATTGGTTAAGTAATCAACATTTAAAAAAACAATTGGACATAAAAAATTTAAAAGTGTAAAAAAATGTAAAACATTTAAAAAAAAATATATCACATTAATACATTAGAAAATATAAGAGGCGGTTAATGATGCATACATTTAAAGCAAAATATTTATATTTTTGATACACAGAAAATTTAATGTAAAAAAATATGCTCTGAAAAATAAAAAATATATATATTATTATAATATATAATAAATTCTACATCACCACTTTTCAAAATCAATTGACTCTTTTGATATCTCAACGAAACGGGTATTTGTATCAGTTCTCGTTTCAAAGTTTACATTGTTCTTCACATAAGACGACTGATAGATGGACTTTTTGTACTCAGACCACATAAACCCTTCTCAATTGACCATCGATCAAAGTGATGTGTTTGGAACCCAATTGAAGACCTTTGTTTAACTATCGATTAAAGTGACGTGATTGGAACCATGTGTTGTGTTGTGGTCGATATTTTATTCATATAAAATATTGGGATACAGTGTCATCACCAGATCCGAACTCACAACCTTTTGTATGTTTATTAAAGGTTTATTATTTTATCATAAGTTTGTCTCCAACCAAGGTATTTTTCCTTAATTTTCATCAGTATCTCAATGTTGGTGATGTGTTCTACTTATCTAAACTCCCTATTTAAAGCTTCCAACTTTAGCTTTTGCAATAGAGTAATATTTTCTCAAAGAAACACTAAGACTGAATAGAGAAGTCACGCTTGAATATGGGCATTGAATAAGTATATACCGGTGACTTTGCTGATCGAAGTATCCACCTCTGACTTTGCTCATTGAATAAGTTACACACCCGTGAATTTGTTGATAAATTAAGTATACACCTCTAACTTGGTCATGAATAACTTTTCCTTGTATAGTTATTTGGTGAATATATCGACGACATTTCATCTGTTCTATAGTACTCAATCTCGATCTCTCCATGTTGAACTAAATCCCAAACAAAATGATATTGCATATCTACATGCTTCGTATTCTTATGAAAAACTGGATTCTTGGTCATTTGAATAGGACTTTGATTATTACATATCAACTGAATGGATTACTCTTGTTGCTCATGTAGATCCTCTGAAATTATTTTCAACTAAATTGCTTCACATGTTGTTGTTTCTGCTTTATACTCTGCTTCTGTTGTGGAGAGAAAAATTGTGGGTTGCTTGTTAGTACTCCAAGCAATTGTTGTTGAACCCATACTAAAAGAATACCCTGAAGTTGATTTCATGTCATCCATGCATCCAGCCCTATCTGAATCAGTATAACCAATAAACTTGAAATCTTCTATAGATCTATATACCAAACCATATCCAATTGTTCCATGCAAATATCTTGAAATCCTCTTTGCTACTTTCCAATGCAATTCATTGGGTTCTGCCATAAATATTAATACCATACTAACTGCAAAATAAATATTTGGTTGAGTTGTAGTTAAGTAAATCAAACTTCCAACCAATTGACGATACAAAGTAACATTAGTTGAACTAGATTCATCGTGTCCATATAACTTCAACCCAACTTCCAAAGGAGTTACTGCTAGCTTGCACCACAACATTCTAAACCTATTTGAAATGTCCCAAATATACTTAGCTTGTGAAAATACCATCCTCCTTCCACCAAAATTCAATACCCAAGAAATAATGCAACTCACCAAGATATGTCATCTCAAACCCATCAATCACATGTGACTTAAAATTTTGAAATAATTCATCATTGTTCTCTATGTAGATCAAATTATGAACATATAAGATAACTATCAACTATCTAGTCCTGAGTGAAATATATAGAGATTCGGATCAGATAAACTTTTAACTAAGCCATGATCCTAAAAATACTTATCAATTCTAGAATACCATGCCTTTGGTATAAGTCCTTCTTTGACTTATAAACATAATCTTCTTTTCCTTGCACTTCAAAACCCTTGGGCTAGTCCACATAAATATCTTCATCCACATAACCATTTAGAAAAGTTTGTTTAACATCCATATGAAAGATTGGCCATTTATGTTATGAAACTAATGCAAGAACCATCCTGATTGTATCCAATTTTTCCACAGGAGAGTCTCAATGTAATCAATGTCTTCTTTATGTGCATATCACTTTGCAACTAAATGACTCTTATACTTATCAATTGTGCCATCATATTTATACTTGGTTTTGTAAACCCACGTAGTGCCAATTAAATATTTTACCTTTAGTAAATTTACTAAGTCCCATCCATCATTTGTCACCAAGGCATTCAATTTTTCTTCCATAGCTTCATTCAATTCCTTATTTCTTGATTCTTCTGCATAATTATGTGGTTCATCCATGTTCATTACCTATGCCATAAGTGCATAATTTATTAGAGAACTTTGGGATCTAGTAACCCTTCTTTCAAAATTTCTATCCAACATTCTGCTTTCTAAATGTATCTTTTCAAGCCACTTAGGCTTCTTCTGAACTTCATCCATCTTCAATGACTTAGAATTTGATTCATCAACAGTATTCACTGTATCTTTCTTCTATTCAAATTGTACATGTTTTGGCTAGTAGATTCCCTGTTGATCAAACACAACCTTTCTAGTTATTACCACCCTCCTTTCTTTGTGTTCAAATAGCCTATTTCTTCTTGTTTCAATATTGTAGCCAATAAATATACACTTCAAACTATTATCATTCAATTTCTTCCTCTTTTCCTTATAAACATGTGCATATGTAGTACAACCAAAATATTTCATATGTGCAACACATGGTTTATATCCTGACCATGCTTCTTCTAGAGTCAAATTCAACACTGCCTTTGTAGGACATTTGCTAAGAGTGTATATTGTTGTGTGAATTTCTTCAACCCAAAACTCATTTCCAAGAGACTTAGTTTCTAACATGATCTTAGCCATTTCAACAATGGTCTTGTTTTTTCTTTCTGCAACACCATTTTATTGAGAGTATGAATTTGTAAACTCTCGTTGTTTTCCATTCTTCATGCAATAACTAAAAAAATCATTTGTCTTGTATTATCCTCCATTATTTGTTCTTAGGTGAGAATTTTCAAATCACTTTGATTTCCAACTAATATAGAAATTATGGCGTAGAATTGTAACTACTCATGAAATTTTAATCTAAATCACAGACACAATCCTACTTCACTTCTTTACATAATTAAATTCACTAATTAGAACATCGATCACAAACATGCAAAGAGAAATAACGCACATGCACATAATATTTTCGCATGGGAAAGAAATCTGCGAAAAACCCCTTTTCTTACTTGCATTAATCTAATGAATATAGATGTATTACAATTTCTTGCTTAGACTAAGGAGAACTTGCATGTAAATAGCCTATCTCTTTACTCACTAAGAAGTTGTGACCCAGTCTTAGTCAATTTCTGCCTCTGCTTGAGCCCCTATTTCCTTGTGTAATTCCTCAGGAAATTAGGCCTCTATTATTTAGGAATTTCCTCCAAAATGATTTCATAATTCCCAAGGTTGATCATTTGACTGCATGCAACACCTGCACACTTAAGACTATTCTACAACTGATGCTACATTCCCTTAGAATCTCCACGAAAGTTGGGGCACTCAAATTCTCTGCATGCACTAGTTATTTTGCATTGATTGATCAGTTAACTTGATGATCACTGAGTTAGAATAAACTCTGACTGCACAACTGACCTTTAACTAGTTCCTTCAATAGTTAGAACTAGTTTAACTGAAAACAAATTGAAATATCTGACCTTGATTGCTACAAATTAACAATCACACATATTTAACTGAACTCCAACTCCTGTAACTCAAATTTACTGAGATAACTGAGTGACAAGAGCCATGTCACATAATTTAACTGCATCCAAGTTGTCTACTAAAGTGGAATTTCGAATTTTCTCAATTTGATCAAGGAAAAATCAAATTGAGACTTTCTTGCTGCGTTTTTCAATACTCCTTCTCAGCAAGAAAGGGATTATCAACTACCCTATCCTGCACCTATGGAACTCGAGCTTCCCTCTTGACAAGGCCTTTGTCAAAATGTTAGCATCTTTTTCCTCTGTTGGAATGTATTATAGCAACATTATCTTCCTTTGCACATAGTCCCGTATATGGTGATATTGGATATCTATATGCTTGGAATGACCATGAAATATTGGATTCATAAAGAGTTTGATGTAAATCTGATTATCATAATATATGACAGTGGGATCCATCATCTAACCAAACATTCCCACAAGTATCTTTCTCATCCAAATCACTTAACATCTTGCTTGAGCTACAACCATGTACTCTAATTCTGTTGAGCTGAGTGCCACAAATATTTTCTTCTTGTTGCACTCCCTCTATCTGTTTGTACTATAATCGATACTAAGTAGTGCCTCTGAGGTACCGTAAAACATGCTTAGTTGCCTTCCAATATAATTTGGTTGGCCTAACCATAGCTTGGCTTAGCTCATTGACTACATGGCACATATCTGGTCGTGTGTTGACAAGATATATCAGTGAACCCACTAGCTTCTGATAAATGGTAGCATCCACCTCTTCAATTGAATTTGCATCCTCCTTCCTTAAGTGGGTCGCTACAGGTGTCTCCATGGATTTGCAACTCTACATGTGGAATATTTGTAGTATCTCATTTTCATACTTTCCTTGAGACACAAACAGTTCCTCATCAACATATAAGAAAATAATAAGCAATTTACCTTCTACCAAGGTATGATATAGGTTCACATTTGCTTCACTTTTGGTGAAGTCCAAACCGGTGAGATAATTGCCGATATTGGTGTGCCAAACACGAGGTTTTTGTTTGAGATTGTAGAATTCTCGCTTGAGTCTGCACACATGAGACTCTAAATCAAATGTCTCAAAACCTTCTAGTTTCTTAATGTACACCTCCTCCTCAATAACCCCATTGAGGAATTCTTTTTTTACATCCATCTAGTGGATCTTCCACCCCATCTACGTAGCCAATACAATAATTGATCTAATGGATGAATACCTTGCTCCAGGAGAAAAGGTTTCCTCATTGTTTATTCCCTCAACTTGAGAGAATCCTTTGGCCACAAATTTTGCCTTATACTTCTATATTCTTCCATCTACAACATGAATTAACTTTGAAGATCCATCTCAAACCCACAACTGATTTATCTGCCATTCTTGGGACCACTTCCCAAACACTGTTCTTTACAATGGATTCATATTCCTTGACCATTACGTTAACCCATACAGGTTGCTTTATTGCTTCCTTGAAAGAGGATGGCTCAATTTCTACAACCACGGTCATTAGAGCCATGTAGCTAGTGTACATCTCAAGTGATCTCCTTTGCATCAACAAATTTGAAGGAACCCTCACATTCTCGCTTGCATCCTGCACAAGTCTATCAACTTCCTTGGTTATTTTTCTACCTTCTATGGATGGTTCTGCTTGAGTGGGTGTCTCCACTTTGCTCCTCACTTTGTGGCTACTCCACAACTTTCTAAGGCTCCTCCTTTGGAGCTAAAAGCTCCTCTTCTGGTGGGATCTGAAGCTCCCTTCAAGAAAGCACCACATTTCTTTCTCGTCATCAAACTTTACATCCCTTCACACAACTGTAATTTTGAGGGATGACAAATACACACGGTAATTATGAGGATTTTATGTGTAACCCAAAAATACTCTGAACTCTTTTGTTGGTTGAAGATTCTTCCTCGAATATTTGGAGACATGGGAGTAAACAATGACTCCAAAAATCCCGAAGTGTGACACATCTAGCTTTATCCCTGAGAAAGCTTCCTCGGGTGTGATCATACCAAGAATCCAATGAGGAATCTGGTTTTGCAAGCAGATTGTTGTGTTACATGCCTATGGCCACTAATGCAGTTGTAGGCCTTTGTCATGTAGCATAGCTCTCACAGCTCCAACAATGTTGTGGTTTTTCTCTCAACTACCCCATTTTGATGCAGGTTGTGGGGTGTTGTCAACTCTCTTTGAATGCCCTTTTTCACACAAACATCCTTGAAGTCATCCAATACATACTCACCTCCACTTTCACTCCTGAGAACCTTCACCTTCTTGTCGATTTCTTTCTAAACCAATACCCTGAATTCCATGAACATTGAGAATGTCTCTTCTTTCTTCCGTGTAAAGAAGATCCAACACTTCCTTGAGAAATCATCAACAAATATAACATGGTACTTATGTCTAGCATTGGAGGTGGTTGAGAAAGGTCCACAGACAACAAAATGGACACTTTCCAAGATTGCATGTGCTTTTCTTTCTCGATCACGGAATGTGGATTTCACATACTTCCCCAAGGTACATCCCTTGGATACATCATGTTGCTCAAAGGCTCCTTTAGGAAGGCCCGTGGTTATTTGTTTCATAATCTTCAAGCTGTCATGATGCAAATGTCTAAGTCTTCTATGCTAAAGTTCACTGACATCGCAACTCTGCATTTTCTTTGCCTTACTAATTAATGCAACACAATATTCCACATCCAACTTGTATAGGTTCTTCACATGAACCTTGATCTGGTTCACCTATCCAGTGGCTATGTGTCTTAGGAATGCTTTCCCTTTACTGAAGATCACATCATAAACATGGGCTTCCAAAACTTCTACAAATATCAAATTCTTCTTCAGGCCTAGAAGAAACATGACATCCTTGAGTTTGAGAGGGGATCATGACTCCCTCTAAAATGTGATTGTACCAATTCCGGTCACACTGTACCTTTCATGGTTCCCCATCTCAATATGAATATGGAGATATTTCTCCTCTAGGTCACTTAAAAACTCTCTACACCCTGCCATGTGGAACGAGGCACTAGAATCCAAGTACCACATGCTCCCCATCACTGTGCTACCCATGCATGTGATAAGAGTGAAGTCAAGCTCGAAATTTGAAGCCAAGGCTTAACCTATTGCTCCTCCTAAGGTCTTATTGCTTGAATTTTTGTATGGACACTTAGTGGCATAGTGCCCAAATTCATGACAATTGAAGAATTTTATTTTGGACAAGTCTTTCTTCTTGCCCCCATGGTTGGATTCTGGTTTGGTTTGAGATTTATTCCCTTTTCCTTTCTTTATGTTTCCATCCAATGAAAATTTTTCTACATCCTCGCTCTTGGATGAGGTTCCATCTCTTGTATTCCACCTTATCTACTCTTGTACCAAATAATACCATAAGTGTTCCCAATTCTATAATTTCTCTTTCCCGTTCACCAAGCCCTCGTAGCTATGACAACTTTTGGGAAGGCCTAGAAGAGCTAGGCTTACCAAGTCATCCTCTACATCATTAAGACCAACCCCATCAAGTTCATCAAAAACTTGTGTAAATATGCTAACATACTACGGGGTAGTGTCATTCTTCTGCATCTTGATATTTCAAATTTTATCCTTGAATGTCTACCTCCTATGGTCACTAATATTCTTGATCAATTATGTCACTGATTTCCACATTGCAACTAGAGTTTATTTCCCATGGATATTTGAGAAAATTTGGTCTCATTCTCCCTACAAGATCATTTTGCTCATCTTGGCTACATCTTTCTTCCATTGGGCTAGGTTATGTGCATTAGATTCTGCTAGTTTTGGAACATCTTTCTTGATGTATTCTAGAAAGTTATTATCATCAAGAATTGCCTCCATGCAATGAAATTAGAGTTGCCTTCCAAGGCATGCTCTAGTCTCATCCCACTGAAGGTCATCGTCCCAACTCTAGAGAGACACTGCTACACTGAACTACAAATTCGAACCTCTTGAGGGACAACTTCAAAATTTCTATTTTAATGTGAATCCTACTCTAATACCATGTAGAAATTATGGTGTATAATTGTAAATACTCACGAAATTTTAATTTAAATCACAAGAAACAATCCTACTCTATTGCACTGCGGAACACAATTTAGAACATCAATCACAAACATGCAAAGATAAATACCACACTCGCACATAATATTTTCCTAGGGGAAGGAAATTTTCTAAAAAACCCTTTTCTCGCTTGTAGTAATAAGATGAATAGAGATGTATTACAATTTCTTGCTCAGACTAAGCACAACTTGTAAGTGAAT
>APFE031346197.1:0-19831 GCA_000404065.3 Pinus taeda | reverse complement strand
TGAGGATTTTTAGTCTTTGGGCCGCCATTTTAATAGGTATGTGTTCATACTCTAAAAGGATTAGGATTTGTACTATTTTTAAGCATAAGTGAGGGAGATAATTTGTAACTTTATGCATCTTTTTTCTAACAACATTGTATAAAAATTCTTCAAATATATTCCTTTTACAAGTATTATGAAGACTTAATAGTTTCCTTTGTTTCTTATTAATTTTGTTTCAAGTATGGGAAATTTACAATGAGATGAAAATTGAATTCTATATAATCTTCACAGAGAAAATATTTACCAGGGATTTCAAAGCTTATTTTCTTTAGAATGCCATCGGCTAAAGTCTTCAATATTTAGAAGGATCTGCATAAAATATTCTATATTTACTTTTACCTCTAAACTTCCATATTAGTTTCCACCATTATATTTGTGGATTTTCATTACCATTTGATCCAAGAGAATTATAACCAAGTTTTGGTTTGTATCACCTAGAAGGGTCTAGAGAACAAATAATATCGTCTTATTGTTCACCCAAAATAATAAATAATTTACTAAGGATATCAATATATTTCTCCCAACTATCCTCATACTCTTCCTTAAGACTTGTTTCGCTCCAAGTGAGTCATTATTGTTGTCAATTTTTATTAAGGTTTACCCTTGCAATATGCCTTAAAGTGTGGTAGAATTTGAACTTAATATCCTATTTGAGGGAGGATAGAAATTTCAAAAAGTATTTTGTTGAAATCCATTAGATCCAATCCTACATAAGTTTTATCTCCCTTTTTGATATGCCATACCAACCATTTTCCAAAAAAAATAGATTCTTATTCTAATTCTCTACATAATTTGGAGATGGGTGCTTATATTTTATTACACACACATAGAATACTCCAAAGATTTTTTTCCTAAAAACTACCATTAAGAATATGAAAATATTTTTGAGATCCCAACCTCCATGATATTTCGGAACTCAAAGTTTTTTCTAGGATACTAGAACTGTTCCCTCTCTCTCTCTCCCTCTCACTCACACACACACACACGCATGTACACATGCCACAAACACCCCACACACAGACATATGAAATGATAAAATAGCTACTTGATCCACTCTAGGACACATTATGGGATTTTGAAAGTGGATTACCTAGTAGAATGGGACATCCTTGAGGATTTATTTAAGTAGAATCAATATTCATTTATCTGAAATCCTTACCTTTAATAGGTAATGATAGTTTTCTTAGCCATTGAGATTAGTTGTTGATAAGCACCATTTCAGATACATATAGGCCTTTAAATTAAAACCTGTATTTGAAACTAACTTCAAAATTGATTCTAGGACATGGATAATGCAAGGACATATAGAATTGTTTTGTCTCTAGAAGACCCTAGAAAGAGATCGTTGATTTTGTTGGATTGATATTCATGCTAGTGGATTCATAAAAGAGATACAATAACTTCAATATTGTAAAAATAAACATATCATACTCAAAAAGTAAATGAGAGATTTTGCAAGAGTTTCTATGAGAATGCTTTTGAAGTTTATAGTTTTAAGAATGCTTTGGTGGATCTATTGAGCCCTCCTCTTACAAGAAGAAAGAGAAATGGGGATAGTGGAAATCCATAACTAATTCTACCTTTTATTTTGAAGAAAGGTTGGGGGTGTCAAGGTGGGGTGTTTCCATCCATAAGTGTTTTGAAAAAGACCAAATCGATAGAGCTTATGACTCGTACTACAAACTTGTGATTAAATACTATGTGGATGAGTATTATCCTTAAGGAAAGAGAACTAAATTTGTTAAAATATTTGAAAATGTATACATTTTTAGTCATTACCATTAAATTCTTAGTCTTTATAAAGTGTAGAAAATCCTCAGAAACCTCCACTACCTCATGGATCTTTTTCCCTTAAATGACCCTAAAATACTTATGAAGGAGGTGAAAATAAAGGATCTCTTTTAACTTACTTGACATATGTATTTAGAGTTTCTTGTAAATTCCATTGCATAGGGGGATCGGGTGAAGGTTTTCATAACAATATGGGTAATCAAACTTCAAAATAATTTATATAAAGGTAGTATTGAACATTTCCAAAGTTTCCTTATGAATGGCAAGACCTCCATTACTCTTATAAGATATTATTCAATAAAATCACAATGATAGAGAAAGAATTATATATGGACAACATCTTTCCTATGACATTTTTCCATATAGAAGATTGGGATGGTTCTAAGAATCTCTTAATTCCCCACATTTTTTATAAAATTTGAGTTATCCTCTAGTTTGATCAATATATGGAAGAAACTAGATAAATTAATAATTGATATGATAACTTCTCAAGAATCATCATTGATTAAGAATTGAAAATAATTTACCATTTTAAAGGTGGTTTAAAATAAACTCATATCTTAGGATCCATTTTCTTTCATGATCTTCTAGATAGAGTGTATCTTTTCCCACCAAATGGAGAATGTATGAAAACATTTTGTATCATCATCACTTTCCTCAAGCCATATTTCCATACTTTTTAGACACCATCTTTTCCTTTTGTTTCAAAACATTTATCTTATTTTATGCTCAAGCTAGAATGTCTTAGTTTAATGAGTTTTTATCAAAATTCTAAATCCATCCCTAATTTAGCTATAGGATTATTTGAATATCTATCATCCCTTGTTTCTATCTAGGCCATAATATGACCACTTACTTATATTTATTCAAGTTTTGGTGGAATTAGATAGGTGTTTATTTATTGATAAAGTCATCAAATGGTTTCCAAGAATCTTCTATTTTTCTCAAAATGTCCTCTTCCACAAACCATTCAAGTCTTATACTGAAGGGGTTGTGGGTCTTTCCATAAGTAGGGGGCATCTCCATAGCCACAATATTGTGATAAAATATCACCCCACTAACACCAATGGAAACCTATTATTAAATTTCAATGCCTCTTCAAGGAAATATTTCAAATATAAAATATGATCAAACCTCTTTGTTGTCATTACTTCGTAGTCTTCCTATTGGTATGATTTGGGATGAATTTTTTTGGTTTGAAGCCCATCAATACTTCCCGTCAAATTATTTCTGAATAAATTAGATAAATTGTTAATATGGGCCATTGACCCCTAAACTTTCTATGCGCCAAGGGAAAGGTTTAGATCTCCTATATCCAGATATATTCATTTATGGACCCAAGGAATGTTAAAGAAAAATTTATAGTGTTCATTCGAATTATAAAAAGGATCATAAATAGTGGAGAAAAAAATTTCTTTCCCATGATCTAATAAAAGGAGAGAGGGCCATGCCCAATAAGAAAAAATGAAAGTGTTATAATAGGAGAATAATCTCTCCTTCCACCCCATTACCTTTCCTTCATATCTTCCTAAATATTCAATGAAGTTTACATCCCACTCCCTTAAGAGCTTGGAAAAATTTTGAACTAGATTCTCTTGATCCATAACAATTTCTTGGAAGAAGATGTTAAAAGTAATATGAATCTTTATTAACCTTTTCATAGCCAATTTCATTGAGGAATTAACTACTGGTATATAATTAAGGGTTAGGAATATCATTTGGAAACATCCCTTATAGAAATTACTTTAAGGATCCTAATCAGAGATTGATGTTTTCCATTATTGAAATTTTAAAAAAATTGAATTGTGCTACAATTTTGGTTTTTTGTTTCCCTATCCATTTCTTTTCTCCTTACTAAATTCAAATAGATCGAATGAGTGATCACACTAGGAGGGGATAGATCCCCTCCTATCATAATTTTGTATCTATTGAATCAAGTAGTCAAGGAGGGGAAACAATGTCAAGCAACAGTGATGGAGGATCGAAATGGAAACTCGTGTTGAGGGCATAGTGGAAATTCGAATCAAGGGCCAATGTATATTGAGAGTAGTGAAAAAACCCAAATTCGTGATAACCAACAAAGAAATAGAAATTTATTGTACGTTTATGAATGATCATGCCTTGATATATAAGTTCATAGGAATTTGGACCTCCGAGAGAGATTTGGTAAAGTGGATCTAGCTAAAATGATAACCAAAGGGGCATATTTACTTAAAGCTGGGGGCTGGAGGATTTTTTACAGTAGTTTTTAGTAGCCTGGAAGATAAGCATAGAGTTTTTGAGGATAAGCCATACTTTTTTTATAATTCTAGTATTTTTATGCGCTAGTGGGAAGAGTGCTACGATCCAGATCAAGAAAAAGTGATGGCACCTCATGTGTGGGAAGATTATTTTCCCTTCCACGTGGATTTATGGGATAAAAAAATATTGGGTGGAATTGGAAATTCTATTGTCATATTTGTTAAGGTAGTTGACATGGCTAATTGAGTTCGATACATTCTGTATGATCGAATCTGTGTATACATGAATATAAATAAACATCTTCCTTAACTCATTAATATAAAATATCAAGATGAAGTATGACAAAAACCCTTGGATTATGAGCACATTTTGTTCCATTGCAAAAGCTCTCATGAATATAGGCATTTGTATCATGAATTCCCCTTGAATGAAACATCAAGCCTGGAACCAAATAAATCCAAAGAATCTATGAAGCAACATTAAGATGTTGAGGGTTTCCAATAGGTTCAGAAAGAAAAAAGAGGAATATAGAATCCACCCCAACCAATGTAGAAATGACATAGTATAAATCCCTGGTTAATAATAATCGCTATGAAATATTGACAGATAACAGAAAAAAAACAAAGGGAGAAAATACAACAATACAACAATGAAAATGATAGGGTTCCACCCAACGGAGTCAACAAGCCTAAATGGAAATCCTAGGATGAGTAGTAGGATAAAGAAGACAATGAAAAAACTAAGGACTAGGAAAATATGGAGATCGATGGGTCAAAGTAGAACAAAGTACGAAAGAACAAGTTCTGAAGAGATTTCTAAAGCAATGGTGGCATATTGACAAAAGATTTATTCTAGAAGAGAAAAATCAGATTTATCGAGAAAATTTTCAACAATATCAAGCTAAGCAAGGTCACATTTATTTGGATCGTCTAGAGCATCTAGGATCTTAGCAAGGTAATGGGCAGGATCCAAGTGCACCAGGAAAAGGGGGTAAGGAATGGTGTTGGAAGAAAGGGGGTATGGAATGGTGTTGGAAGAATCTTCAGGAATCGATTCAAATGGTTTCGATCTTAATAGTAAATTCAGGAACAGCGGTACCACTTTCCATGATATTCCACCAAATAAATAATCCCTCTCAATGATTATTATCTCCTCGAATGTAAGAGGCCTCAACAACAAAAGAAAGAAATGGTATTTGAAAGAAAGGATTAAAAATGAAAATACTAGTATTATGATGCTTGAGGAAACTAAAATATCGCAGTAGTGACTAAAGGAAATTCTCATAGATTAAAACCCTAGTATGAGGTTGTATTCCAAGATGTAAAAGTAAGCATGGGGGGGCTATCTATCCTTTGGAATCCCACTAAGATCATATTGCACAATTGTGTTAGCTTACCATGGATTCTGTCAAGTAAATTCAAATAGATAGGTACCCGAGATTTGGCGTTATTGTCAGTGGTTTATGGTCCCTTACATTCCAAGAGAAAAAGAGGCTTTCCTCCATAATATAGAAAAACATAGAAGTATATTCTTCAAAAATATTTGGATAATTGGTGGGGACTTTAACCTAATCTCCTTGGTTCACGATAAAAAGGGAGAGATATATGTCGCATGGATGCATAAATGGAGGTGTTCAGAGATAAAATTATAGAGCTAAAAGCGGTTGATATGAAAATTATCAATGGTATGGATACTTGGAATAATCATCAATAGGACTCTCATTAGGTTTAATCACACCTAGATAGATTCCTAGTTTCCAAACACCTAATAAGTAGGGACATTTTTCTATAAGCTTCAATTCTCCCTTTTTCAAGGTTCGACCACTAGCCGATCATGCTTGAAATTGACCTAAAAGTGGTGTCTAGGAATTGACCCTTTAGATTTGAATCCTTTTAGCTTAGGGATCCATATTTCTTAAAGGAAATAGAAAGTTGGTGGAAAGAGAGTATGATGCAAGGTTGAAACTATATGTATACCTTCCAGCTCAAATTAAAATATCTCAAACAACAAATAAAATGCTGGAACCGGTTTGAATTTGGTAATATTGTGAAGAAACAAAGACATCTTCAAGATCATATATAAGGGATACAAAAAAGAATAGTCAACGAAGGGAGATCCAAGGCTTTGGTGGTGGAAGAAAGCCAGATCGTGAACTAACTTGAGGAAAGGAGGAAACGAGAGGAAATCCTCTAGAAGAATAAATCATGAATACAATGGCTCACATAAGGCGAGAAGAACATTTCATTCTTGAAAAAATTAATGATGCAGCACTGAAAGCATAATATAATCTTTTCTTTGAAGGACGCCTCTAGAAATCGTCCTATGGAACATGAGGAGATGGAAATCCCTGTGGTGGATCACTTGCATTCACTCCTTTCAGATCCTTCCTTTGATCGATCAAGAGTTATCCAAAGAGTCACAAGCCATATTCCTCATCTAGTTAGCAGGGATTAGAATCTGACATTGATGAGGGTTGTAACTCTAGAGTAGAAAGAGGATGTTGTCAAGGGGATGGCCAAAAATAAGACAATGGGACTGAATTATGAGGATCCATAGGGTTTCTGACCCATTTCTCTTTGTAATGTTATTCATAAAATAATCTCTACTCCAATTATCAAAATCTTAAAACCCATCCTTCCTAATATCATCTCCCCTAATAAAACTAGATTTTTTGAAGGTTGTCAAATCCTTGATGGAATTATCACATCACAAGAAGTTGTACATTCTCTTAAGTAGCTCAAAATTCCTGGCATGTTGATCAAGTTGGAATTATCGAAAGCCTATGATGGACATATCTAGTCCTACCTCCTAATCACTGTAAAAGACTTCGATTTCAACTATCGATGGATCAGTTAGGTCTCTTGCCTTATCTCTTATCCTGTCTTTTCGATCCTACTCAACATTTATAATTCCAAAACTTTCAATCCCTCCCGAGGTATTAGGAAAGGCGGTCCCTTATCTCCCTTTTTGTGGCTGAAGGATTGGGCAAGTATCTCAAATTGGCTACTCAATCTTCCCATATCAAATGCTTTCGTCTCTAGGGTAACAATCTCCCAATTACCTATCAATACTTTGTTGTTGATATTATACTCTTCTACCAAGTATCCCTCTGGGGAGTTAGAAAAGTTAAATAAAATATTAGTGATTTTATGGATTCATCCAGAACCTTGATTAACGATGATAAATCAAACATTTTCTTGTTTAACACAACTACTTCTATCCAAACATTCCTTGCTTGATCCTTTGGATTTGGTATAGGTTATTTTCCAATCAAATATGTAACAACCTTTGAATATTTTAGTATAAAAGTTAATAAACAAAAATAATAACCATGGATTATGGGACACTTATTCCAAGCTGAATGTTGGGAAAAACATCCTAGTGTGGGTGTTCATTGGTTTATTATGGCTAAGGAAATTGACAAAGAAAATGGCTAAGGCATTTGGAAAGGAAAAATGGAATTTTTGACATATTTATTTATGAACATAAGGGAAATTAGGATAAAAGGGGTGTGAATGTTTAGAGGTTGCATGTGTGGAGGAAAATGAAGGAAAATAATGGAAAACGAAGTAATTGATAAAATGGCTCATGAGGAATAGGTGGTAACTTTTGTCAGTTCAGTTTTGGAGCTCTCTCATTATTATGTCTCTCTTTCTCTTGGAAACTTAGAGTTTTCTTGGATCACTTTGAAATTGGATCAAGAAAGGAAAGGAAGGCAAGAGGAAGGAAGGAGAAAGTAAGGAAGAGTAGGATCAGGCAAGTACAACAAGATTATTTCCATGTATTGGTTTTCATGTGTGATTTCCTTGCTAGATTTGGCATGCATGGTATTGCACATGGTCCTTTGTTGTCATGGCATGGGTTTTGTTAGGTGTGACGTTGTTTTCTGCCTAGCCTTGCCATTTTTCGATAATCATGGTGGAATGGCATTCTCATGTTTTGGTTGACCTAGATTGTTAGATGGATTGAAAGTTGAGTGAGGTGTATCTCTAAATAAAAGAACACATGGCCTAGTAATCCCTCAACCAAATTGTGAGTTGTGGTAAATATTGATCTTTTGTTGCCTCGGTGGGCCTAGGAATCCGTGATCGGTGAATGAAGGGTTATATGGTAAACCCTAGAGGTCGGTGATATTCGTTAGTCCTAATAATCCCAGGATGGGATATAAGGTAAAACCTGGAGAGTGGAGTCTCGGTTGAGGGCCTAGTGATCCGATGTGGATTTGGGTAAAACCTAAGAGACTAGGAGATAAGAAAATTCCACATGGTTTAGGTGGAGAAATCCGGTGGCATCCATGCTTATTTTAGCCTATTGATCTGGTGGATATCATGGTAAAGCCTGTTATTACATGTTTATTATTTTGGTCTAGTGATATGGTGTGTATTATGTAAAGCCTAGTTTCTATTGATGAAGGTGAGGTGGTTTAGCCTTGGGATGCCCTAGTTGGTTATTTTTGTTTGAGTGCCACATTCATGGTTGGAATATGGCACGAGGGTGATTTGCTGAAGAGATACTTGGCTCAACCAATCTATGATCAAGTGGAACGTGGTACTCCAATCCTTGTTTGGATTTTGCATTCATTAATAAGAGGTTCTTTCCTTGGTATCTTATGTGTAAATGTACTGGTTTATATGTCGATTCTATGGTGTATCCTTGATATTTGTTTTGTTATTATTCTGGTTATAAGCATGTATTAAAAGAGTGATGATGTATGGCTCTCCTCATGTTTTGATTTGTAAATGAATGAATAATATATATATATATATGACTTAATAAATGATAATGCAGCTAATGATATAAGGGAACAACGCTCATTAGCAATTCTTAGATAAGTATACAATTCCTATGCTAAAATTTGTTGTTTAAACCTGTAGATTACATATTTGTCACATGTTTGATGAAATGTTTGTCGCGGATAGTAGGGGTTCGGTCTAGACCTTATGAATGTTTTTGAAAATGTATCATTTTTCTATTATGTAAATTCATTTCTAAACCTTTCATTGAGTTCTTGGCAAACACCTAGGCTCTAGGCTTGAAAAAGTGGCACAAATCCTAGAGTCGCAGGCACAAGTATGAGGAGAAAATTCTCCAGGTGCATGCATACCCATGCCGTGGGAGCGTGGGGAGCCTCCTAGATGCACCCTTGTCCATATCAAGGGAGCGTTCAAGGGTTTAGTGGTCTAAAACTCCAGTTGTTCAGAGCGGCTAGTTACCTGACTGGTTGAGATGGCTCTTGGAAATTTTGTTGCTAATGTGGAAGTTTTGTTTGGTGTGTTTCTGTCGAATCCACTTCCTTAAGGTGACTTACAAGGTCGAATCTCATTATAGTGTCCTCGCGTCACATATTTACCCTAGTTGGTTGGTTACTTGGGTAGATGTGGGATGAGGGTGATACAAAATACATGGGTATGCCCCTGGTGGTCAAATCTTTAAAAACATCATGCTAGAAATATATTCTCCAAAAAAATAAGTCAAGGCTCAATGGATTGGCCTTCAGGGCTTTAAATCTTGTAGGAAAGGTGGTCCTTCTGAAGGTAGTTTTACAATCCATACCAATTTACCAGCTCTCATGTATGGTTGTGCCTAAATCCTTGTGCTCTTCTATGGTGAAGATATTCAAAAAGTTCTTGTGGGGAGAAGCTCAGAAGGTTAAGAAATGGGTAATAGTATCATAGACTAATGTTATCAAACGAAGATGGCAGGCAGATTGGGTCTCAGAGATCCACACATTTTGAATCAAGTCATGGGGGGGGAAATTTGTGGAGATTGTTGAAGGGTGGTCTAGACCTATGGACTAGAAAATATCATATTTTGGTTTCCCCAGAAGAAAAATTAAGAAACGTGGATAAACCAAACGGATCTTCAATCTGGAATTTGTCATCTCTCAATAAATACCTCATCAGTCAATACATATTTTGGGAAATCATAAATGAGAGAACCACCATATTTTGGCAACATTCATGGTAGCAGACAGAAAAATGGCTAATATAGCAAGATCTAGGGGATATATTCCTTTTCACAACGAGCCAAAATTGTTTCGTGGTGGAAACAATTTAATGCCCCTTTCAGATAGATTCGTTTTGGAGATAGTGGAAGGACCATGAAGATTGGGTAAACTTTCCAATTCCTAATCAGTAGAAAAATATACATAAAGAGATTTAATTTAGGAAAATTCCAAAATAGGAACGTCATGACATCCTTATATGGATTGTTTCCACCAAGGAAATGTTCACTATCAAGGAAACTTACCGATTAACAACGAAAGAAAATTAGGATCATTGTAGCCCTCTATGGAGAAAGATATGGACAGGATAATTTTGGCCTAAGCTTGCCTATTTCTTATGGATGGTCTATTGAAGATGAATCTTCATCTAGGATCATCTCTAGAAAAGAGGAATCCAAGGTCCATCACAAAGTTTCTTATGTGGTCTCAACAATCAAGATTTGGAACACTTGAATTCATGCTCCTTTTCATATCAGCTATGGAGAAATCTAGGAAACCTTTTAGATTTCATAGACCAGGATCAGGAAGTATCAAAGAATCCAAAGAAATATGGAAAAAAGTAATTTTCTCAAGTCCAGTCCTAAATCGTGCTTGGGGAATTGCACTTGGTTTCCTTCTCTAGGCTATATGGGAAGAAAGGAACAAATGGATTTTCAATCATAAAAGACACACTTAGGAAGGAGTACAGAACAAGATAATCCATAATATCAAATAAACAATATTAGCAAATCAATGGCATCCAAATGAATGGTAGGTTTCTCCTCATGAGACTAGGTTCCTCAGTATTTTCAATCTATCTTTCCAAATGATTTCTCTGTCCTCTTGAAAATTCATGGTATCCCCTATATCCTCCCCTAATCATTTCTTTGCTTCTCCAAATAGTTTCTCAAAGTTGAACTTTGATGGGGCCTCAAAAGGAAACCCTGGGACCACTTGTTGTGGTGGTTTTTTCCGTGATTCACAACATCATATTAGATTCATGTATGTACCAGATTTTCATTACGCTAGCAATAATGAGGCAGGATTAAATGCAGTAAAGTAAGGCATTCTTATTGCTAAAAGAGCAGGGTACAAAAAACTAGTGGTAGAAGGGGACTCAAACTTGGTGATTGAGACTATTAAAAACTAAACCATGGAATAAATTGGGAAAATATCAGTCATAGCTGGCTAACCACCCCTTTGGTGTAGAACATAAGTGATATCCTGGCTATTTTTGACTATATTATCCCTTCCCATTTAAGGAAAGGAGAAAATAAAGAAACTAATTTCTTAGAAAACTTGGATTGTTCAAACATGGGCCAAACTCTGAAGTTCGCATGGCCTTTCCACAACCTGAGTGAGGAGATGAATAATATGAGATACATTATCGAACATCATGATGGAGATAGCAATATTATTGGGGAATCTATGAACCGACAAACCTGATCAGTGTGAGAGTCGAACGCATTAGGATCGTTGACATGTTTATTATAATGGAGGGTAAGGTAGGAAAGCGGTGTTACACCAACCCTCGCACATTTGAGTCGTATGGGGAGGTAGCATCGCACATGCATCACATTTATGGTACAGGGTAAGGTGTTAGGAACACCTTCGAGTTGGGGTTTTATGATGGTAATTCCATAATAGTGATCTATTGCTTTCATGCTCTTAAAAAGGATATGGTTACATGTTTTTTAGCTGATCGTTGTGGGATCAAGACAGAATTCCAAGCTAGCTGCCACCTGGGCGTAGACGACCTCCTTCCCACTGGGATCTCTCTCAGAGGGTATGTTTCTTTCCTAGGCTTCTCTTGCCCCATCTCCCCCCTTCATTCAGTCTCTCTACTTTTTCAATGGAGAAGTGTTTATATATTAGTGCCTAACGTTCGTTGGAATCTCACCTGATAATGAGTTTTTATGGTGGTCTATCTGAACACTACACTATTGTTTTTGTATATTTCAAAATCTTGCCTTCTCGTATTGGAATGTACTGGGGTTTTTTTGGTCTATAAATTTATTTATATCTCATGCATGGATTCCTATTGTAATTACCTTGACTACCACTTGGTTTTATTGGTTTATAAATACTAGTTTCTCCCAGTTCTGGTTTGTATTTTTTTGTCTTCTTATCCTTTCCCTGGTCAATTGGAGAAGCCTTGGTTGATTATCCATGAGCTCTAAGACCAAGTCTAAATCGTTTCCCACGGAAATTATTGGGTAAACCACCTTTATACATATTTCGATCTACATTCATGTCATGATAACTTTACAATTTTCTCTATTTTGAGAGGGTTCTACGAATTTAAGCTTGTCTCCTATTGCGAGCTTGAGGTCTTAATGCCCTGTTCCAAGTTCTATCACACTAAGGGTTGATATTTAAACAATTATATGGCTTATCCCACATCTGTCAAAGGATCCCAGGTTGGTGGCGGTCGTGGTCATGGTAGAAAGACTGGGTCAAGACGAGAAGGTAGTCAAACCCACCCTTGCCCAGCGAGAAGTAAAGGCCACAAAACAATCCGGTGACTTATCTGAGATGCAACTCAAGCATTTCAAATTGGAACTCTACCACATGTCTGCCAGCTAATTTTGGGTTGGGAAGCTGAGTTGAATCAACAAGAAATAGACACAGACATTGATTTAGGTTAGGATTTGGTTCGCGACCCTATTCATTCAAGAGGTATTTCTTCTAAATATAAGAAGACAAATTATCTTTATTTGTTAATGAAAATTATTTTGGCCAAAGATTTGGCTAATCCTCCTCTAAATTCCTCCAAGACTAATCATGGAAATTTGGAAATCCATAAGGAATACAACCTGATTTAGTTGTAGCTCTAGCAACATAATGGTCATCTCAGTTGCATTAAAAGAAATATTTTGTTCCTCCCACAAACATA
Source organism: Pinus taeda (assembly GCA_000404065.3). Taxonomy (NCBI): domain Eukaryota; kingdom Viridiplantae; phylum Streptophyta; class Pinopsida; order Pinales; family Pinaceae; genus Pinus; species Pinus taeda. The sequence goes on along the minus strand of APFE031346197.1, from coordinate 6,878 downwards.
ACTTCGTCATTTGAGTGCGAAGGATCGAGCTCCAGAGGATTCTTCTAATGACTAGTTTTGATTTTGATTTTTTCCTTGTGAATAATTTGCAGAGTATGCTTTATGTTCTTATATATTTAGAATATAGAAGCTTTAAAGATACACAAAAATATATAGCACTACTTGACAACCTTAATTTTTTCTGTTTTGGATGGCCTATAATGCAGTTAGGTGGCCAAAAAATCTGGTTTCCCTCTGAGTAGGTTGAGGCCACCTAACCACTTGATTTATAGTTGTAAATTGCCCTCTTTGAAGAAAATGGGTGAAAATTTACTACCAAACTTACAAAAAAAAGATTGATGTTTTCCACTTCTAACTTTATAATTTACTTACTTCTGAGTTAGAGAAAGGAAATATTTTGCACACTCTATATTGCTTCAAAGGATTTCCCTTATAAGGGTCTTAAGGCTCTCTCAATCCTTCCTATGCAAAGATTTACCCATAGACCTAGGTATCATGTTGTATTTGGTAACCTCAAAGGTTTGGTAATAACTGAGGTTGTATATATACACATAAAGAGAGAGAGAAAGTATGTTAGTGTATATATTTTGATGGTTATCTTAGTAAAATATTTCAATGTTCAAAAGGAAGAAGTAATTAAAAGTAAAGCAATTTAGTTAAATATCTAATTTATTTATTTTCAATATAAAATATCAAAAACTACAATTTAATTAAATTAATAATATATATGAAATTAAATTTTAAATATAATTTTAAAAACTCTATTATTTTAAAATTTGATTCAGATACATAGAGCTTTAAAATGTACTTAAATAATTTCTTTTGGTATGTCAGTTTCATTTATATTCTAGTTTGTTTAGAAATAATGAACACATAATTATAGATATTATAGAGGCTATAGAAGTAATTTCTATGATGTGTAAAGATATATTCCCACAATACCTCTCTATTGCAAGAATTTATAGAAAAATCATGAAATTAATCCAATATGTCGATAGGGAAACCAAGCCATACAAAACTCAAAGTTGTAAAGTAAGAACACATATCCAAATATATAACTAGAAAAACGACCATAGAGGAAATTGGACTGAAGATGACATAAAACAATATAATAAATTTTATGAAGTAAAGAAACTATAGTAGATGATATAAAAAATAAAAACTATTGTGATGAGAGCCTAGACTAGGACTATGTACACCCATTTGTAGCATGGCAAGGTGTACTATGATAAGGGATTCTCTTTCATAAGGTGGACCCCTTCATTTTTGCACATTATCTAGGAGTAAAGTGTAATTAGAAAACGATTTGGCTTCTAAAAAACACAACCTTTAACAAATTCATTTATGGTCATTGTCCTTCACTAATATGGCATCTGTAATGGAGGTCTTAGTGTGCTAAAATAATTCTGCTATTTGGAGAATTTTGGATCTCATGTATGACTATTGTGACAATAGAATTTTAGTGTTTCAAAGAATTCGGTGTTTTGTGTATGACTAGCTCCTAGGTTGGGGATGGACTTGTCTACAAGTTATTACCATCTTCATTATCCTTATAATTTATTTGTACATTGACATCCTCTTAGTGGCCTTAATATATTTATGAATGGTGGATAGAGTCAAATCATGAAAAACAACAACCACAACAAAAGATCACTCTCCTCCCTTTCCTTGATGAGAGGTGCAAGGAGTCATGGACATAAAAAGAATTACTAGCACATTAATACTAGAATAATCTATAATGAACAAGAAAAGATCACTCTCCTCCCTTTCCTTGATGAGATGTGCAAGGAGCCATGCACGTAAAAGGAATTACTAGCACATTAATACTAGAATATTCTATAATGAACAAATGTCCAGAAAGAGTTGTGGAAACAAAACATGCCTTCCAATTGTGATATCAATCTAATTCTTTACTTGGGACAACACACAAGGAGTTGAATCCATGAATAAATTGCATTCCTGCCTTGCTCATCACAACAAATTTAAACACCATTTTATATGAAGAAGAGTGCATCATTCCAACAATGTTCCTCTTGGAAAAGTCTCTTTCTCACTAAGTTTTGTCATTTACATTCATTTCCACCAAGAAACTCATTAAGCCCTTATTGTTGGTGGTGTAGCATGTGATATGATATGTGGCAATAGCTAATAGCCTTATCAAACACCCTATATAAATCAAATATTAAAGTTATATATAGTAATTTATATTTTTTTTTGTAAGCTCGATAAGGTTACATCTTCAATTGACCCAATGACTTCATATCAAAAAGTGATATCGTAGACCCATAGAACATTAAAAATTAAAATTTTAATATTTAATCAAATTAATAAAAAATAATTTATCTTAATTAAAAATAATTTTATAAATATATTAAATAATTCTTTTAAAATAATTTCTAAAATAATCATTATATAATTAAATATTTGTATAAATATTTAAATAACTATTTTAATTAATTTTCTAAACTCTAGGATTACAAATATCAAACAATCTAAAAAATGATCAATAAAAGAATATAATTTATATTATAGAATCAGATTAATCTCTCATATTTATTTTTCCCTATTCGCACAAGTAACTATCCATGAACGACAATCCTGCTAAATAACAATTCTGGTGCAATTAAACTTAAAAATAGGGGTAAGAAAAAAATAAATCTTGTAAGATGAAAATACTACTAACTGTTTTTCATTGCAAGTATTAATGCTACCTCTCAACTGAGAATCGGGCAGATTTGCAGGTGTAACGTGACCTATCTCGTTATTTTATAAGCAGGAACAATGAAAGCTGACGCGGTTTGGTGTTTGAACAATTTCATGTAACAAAGTAATGTTTGTAATACATATCTTTTCCTATTAATTACGTAAGATTAATTCATAAGATTATTTCATGAAGTGGTATGTTAAGTCTTGTTACGTTTACTATGTACAATATTTTTTAAATTTTTATAAAGATATTAAAATTTTCAGAAATTAAAATAAAGTTATTTCCCTTAAAATACATAATAAAATATTAAAATTTAAATTATTTATAAGAACTATTTAAAAACGTTTTAATTTTTAATTATTATAATTATTTTTATGTAAATTTTTTGTCTATTTATTGTCTTTTTCATTATGTAAATTTTCTAAATCCTTAATTTTAATCTAAGAAATATAATATTTTTTTCAGTAATTATTTAGAGAGAGAAGTTTTGAGTTAAGATGGATGTAAGTTGGTACTTATGCATTTTATAATAGATTTCATACAGATCCAGTTCAGCATGTTAAATAGTCTAAGCAGAGACTCAAATGGCTAAAAACTCTAACGGCTACTTTTCCACTCCAGGACCCCAGTCAAACTTCCTTTAACTGATTAATATTAAATTACTTTTATAATTATTGATCTGTTTTATTTTTCACCTGGTTAACCTAGCTCCATAATTATAAAATTAATTTAATATTAATCAGTTAAAGGAAGTTTGACTGGGGTCCTGGAGTGGAAAAGTAGCCGTTAGAGTTTTTAGCCGTTTGAGTCTCTGCTTAGACTATTTAACACGCTGAACTGGATCTGTATCTTCAACTTGTCCTGACGATGAACCACACTAGTTGGTTCGAAACGCGTAGACAATTTTTAATTATGTGATTTGCGGAAATTCTCTAAAAAATGTTTGGATCAAGAGTCTATTCATTATATCTTTAATATTATTCTACATTCCCCTACTCTATTTTTGAATAGCTTAATCAATAATCCATTTCCACATGAGTAGAAAGAGAAACAATTTTGTGAACTTTCTCTTCTTCCATTTTCTTTAATATATTCATAGTCTTAATCCGAGAAGTGTTCACTTCTAAAAAGAGCATAGCATAAGGAATACTTTCTTTATTTTTGATAAAATATAGGTTACAAAATTCCTTTGGAATTTTTCTATTTTTCTCCTTGAACAATTATCTATGATAATCATACATTATAAAATATTTGTATAAAATTATTTCTTCCAAGCTATTGTTTATGTCATATATGAATGTAATTGTCAATGTCATATATAGATGTATTGTAAGATTGTAAAAACTTTTTAACATAAGAATATTATCATCAGAATAATGAAAAAGAATTCCAACTATATACTAATGAGACGATTAACACAACTTGTTTTTCCCAAACAACCTTGATTCTCTTTTATATTATAAATAAGTTTTTCAAACTAACTTTAATGTATCTAAACTTAATAATAATGATTTTATATAATTTCCTTTAAAATTATCAATATAAAGATTTAAAAATATATGTTTCATTAAAAAAAATAAAGCAATTATTGTAAAATAGACTTTATCATTTTAATATAAAATAAAAAAAATTAAAACTTTTACAATTCTAACCTAACAATGCACATATAATAATAATTTATAATATTAAAACCTCTGCAAAAACTATATTTTCTCATCCTAAAAGTCACAAAACTCTTATAAACTCTCTAATGTATTTGTAATCATATAAAACAACCAGCTCCTAGTATGCTTAATATTGAGCTATTTACAAAAACCCTTCCAAATGCATCTCCCCCTCCCACTGGTCCCCCCATGCAAGAGCTTCCTACAAACTCAACTTTGATGGGGCGGCTAAGGGGAATCCAGGTCCATCATGATTTGGTGGTGTCATTAGAAATTCAGAGGGAGTGGTAGCATTCATCTATTATGGATCAAGTGGTACAAATACCAACAATATGGCGGAGTTAGAAGGAATGTGGAAAGGAATTTGTATGGCGGATCACCATAACTTCTATCCATTGGAAGTAGAGGGAGATTCCCAAATTCTAATCAATGTAGCAATCAGAATCCAAGCAGGGTCCTCAGCAGCTAAAATCGCTTCTAGCTGGAGACTTCTCAGCAGACTAGAAGCATTGGAAGACAGGCTAAGGCATCCTAACAGCATCATCTTCAAGCATGTTAGACGCACAGCCAATAAGGTTGCTGATAGACTTGCAAACCAAGGGGTGAATCAGCAGGGCCCTCAATTCGCAGGTTCTCTCCATGATGCAAAGGACAAAAAACTTCAACAGGATTGCCATACATTGGCTCTCCAGGATCTTCAACCCCTGGATGCGGGTGCTAGTTGGGAATAAAGGGTTGGGGGCGGGCTGCCCACTGGGCAAGTGGCAGCCCAAACCCGCCACGACACTCGAGCATTTAAACTGCCGGATGGTTAAATCTTCGTGATCCTTCCTCCATAGCACGCAAGTCATTATGTCACCTCCTCCTCGCATCAAGTTAGCTCCTCTGCTTCCCGGGAAATTCATTGCAGACGCTGGCTCGCACATGGCTCGCCGCCGGTTTCAGCCTTATAATCCAGGCGTTCGAGGCAAGGTATTGAATTGCATTTGGTTCATTTGGTTTCACTGTGCATCTGTGTTGTGGCAGGTCTGCATTGTTGGAAGCGTAGATGTAAATCCCCTGCCCCCTGTTCTTCCCTTTCCGCTCACTGAGCTCCATCATCAGCGCAGAGGGGCTGCGTTCTCACCTAAGCTCGATGCATCTCCTGGCTCACCAAGCAATTCCTGGTCTGCGTGCTGGGTTTTTCCTCCAATTCATCTTAGCCCCCTCAAGCTTCCTCGAGTGCTCCTGGTTGACATTCACTGTGTTCCGTGGCCCTCTATAGCTCCCGGGTCATCCAGTTCTGTTAGCCCTCTTTTCACTCATCTCCCTGCCCTTCCGCGTCGCTCCCGCCACCTCCGCTCCCATTCCTTTTTGCCATGCCGAAGGAGCGATTACGTGCCAGCTGCAGACGAGGTGGGTCACGGGGTGGGAGAGGTCGAGCCTCTGTCCCTCGTTCTACAGATTCTCTATCAGACGACACCAATAACGCTCGTCGCAGAAGAGGAAGAAGACCTGGGACTGCCCAATCCCAGTCCTGCCATCATAGCTTTCACCCCTCTTCCCGCTTCAGTTTTCCTTGTCTCTTGGACTCAGACACATACTATGTGTCCATCAAGATTGAAAAATGCCAGCACGAGGCTCATGGCCCAGCTGCAGAAGACCTCAGGCCTCCAGCACCGCTTCTGGAACAGCCTCCCTCGCCACCTGCACTTCATCTTCCCGCTCCTGAACCAGAGAAGCACCAGGCAGCAAAAGCTTCAGCAGATGCAGTGGTTGGCCCAAGTGCACCAGCAGAGGATGACGCGCCTCACACCGACTCAAGCGAGCCAGATCCATACACCTGCCGGGTGGTGGAAGAAATACCTTCAACCTCTAAGGACGACTGAACAGCATCACTGGGTTATTGGTCTTCAAGGTTGGCTTTGTCTTTTGTGGTTCAATCGGGTAATCAAATGCCCCTGCTTCTTCTTCCATACTCTTTTGCTATGTAAGGTTGATGCGCAAGATATGGCTGCACAACCTCTGGTCTCTCTCTATGCTTTTACCTACAATGTCAATGGCGGCTACTAAGGTTCAGGTCTACTCTATCGTGTCAGTCAGGTGTTATGCGTCTAGGCTATATATCTGTATGTCGGAATATAGTTGGATTTCTGTACTCTGTCTTCTCTCTGTTAGTTTTTGCAAATGCAGGAAAGTCATGGTAAACACTGATATAAAATCCATCTCTGCAGAATGGTGCAGTCCGAGGTTCGCCTCATTGTAATTTTGTTTTTTGTACCATAATAGAATTAGTCTACTTTACAAAAAAAAAATATTGAGCTATTTACCCTATAAAAATCAGATCGAACATTAATGTATTATTTATTAACTATTAACGGCCATTTAACAAAGTTCAAAAAATTGTAATAATTTTTTTATAAAACCCTATTAAAAAAATAGATAGAACATTAATGTATTATTTATTAACTATTAATATGGATTTATCAAGTTTCAAAAATTATAATAAAATTTTTATGAAGTAATGA